>NQII01006553.1:13080-93119 GCA_002778355.1 Clitarchus hookeri
TTACACCCCAGAGGGACGAAGGCCCATGCCGGGCTTCCCGAAGACGTTCCTCTTCTACTGTCCTTACATGCCGATACGTCACAACCTCACCGACCCACAAACTCGGGTGTTGGAAGGCCGCCGGACCCCGCGAGCGCGGTCAACATAGGGCGTGTTCATCAACTCTACAGCGCCGGCCGTTGCCGGACGTCCAAACATTCCCGCGAACGGGAGGCGACGTCGCAGGGCGAAACTTGCGAGCCACCAGAACAACATGGCACGATCCTCGCGAGTAATCGGGATATAGGCTGTTCACAGTAATTTAAGCAATTCTTACAGTTATGGAATGAATTCGCCACAAAAAATTGGCAGGAGACTTAAAGATTTTGATAAATGGAATCGGCGAATTTCTGATGACCCATAATGGAATACTCGACTAATCACAAATTGTGATTAGTCGAAGTATTCTAGATTGGCGAGGACAGGTTTTTAACATAGAAAACCGTTAGAATACCGAGTTACGGCAAGATAGAAATGTGAATGGCCCGAAGAGACCAAGAGGAGAAAGTGCCGTGCACTGTCTAACTCATCCGAGTACAGATGCAGTGCGGGAGGATGGAGGGTGTGTTGGCCTTCGGGCCTTAAAAACGTGTTCACAGTAATTTGAGCGCTTTTGAAATCAACCTTTGAAAAATTGTCACCACCCTTCCCTACGTACATTTTAACGGGTACACAGACTGGCATGCGCCCTGTAAAGTTGGTAACGATTTAAGAAAAGTAGTTCCACGTCTTAAAGTTTAATTATACGTGTCAGGTTAGAATTTTCGAAAACTAGATTCACTTATTTTACCTTCTATCCTTGCAATGTTTGTAAATGACAAAAATATCAAATTTGTAAAACATTTACTTTTCACATTTTCAAGGTTTCACTTGACTGATGCATGAAAAGTTGAAAGGTTGATTTCACATATGACGGAAGAAGACTCAATCCGAATACAAGTAGATCTCAAGCAGGGCTTTTAAAAGTGCTTATTTTACAGTTAACAGCCTAAAGTAGTCAGCATTTCGCGCAGCACGGCCTCTCCTTTTGCGAAAACCAACACACTTTCCTGCCGCGCTCGGTGTGACAAGCAAACATTTCAAAACATAGCTCCCTTTTTCAAATGTTGATTTTAAAAGTGCTCAGCTAATCGTGAACAGCGTGTATGCATATGAGTAATTTTTTTTTTTAAAGTTTTCTTTCAAAAGTTTACAACCTTTAACACTTTGAGTGCGGTACAGATCTACAGACAATTGAGACAAGCTAGAAGTGAATCACCTATATCCACGACTGCACGACCACTGGTCCTGTTGGGCTCTGCATTCCCATTCACAACTCTCCTATTGGTTCACACAACACCGGACACGCTCACCATACTGCGCAACGTTCATGACTGGCCAACTCTCTGCCAATACGATGCCGAGTTGGAAGTGCGCCCATGAAATGTTACATCCCACGTAGAATATCATCCAAGCCATCCTGTTCTTTCGAATAGTTTACGCTTTGAGTGCTGCTCTCGCAATGCTACGTAGCAGAGAACTCTATGAAAACTTCTGGCGAAGTAGTGTTTCAGGGGAAACCCGGATGGAGGTCCGTAGCGTTTCTGACGTGCACATCGATAGTCGGGAACTGAGTATAGGGGCGAAAGACTAATCGAACCATCTAGTAGCTGGTTCCCCCTGAAATTTCCCTCAGGATAGCTGTCACTCGGAGGAAAATCAAATGAGTCTCATACGGTAAAGCGAATGATTAGAGGCCTTGGGGTCGAAACGACGTAAACCTATTATCAAACTTTAAATGGGTGAGACCTCCGGCTTGCTTGGGAACTGAAGCCGGAGACGGATCTCGAGTGCGTCGCCCACGTCTTCGGAGAACGCGCACGTCGTAACGACGCGACAAAACCCCATGCAACTCGGTTTGATTCGGACGGCGTAGTGTCACGTCTACGGCACTCAAAGCGACGACGACGCTGCCGGGCGCGTATGCATCTCAGCTGTAACTCACCCCGCCGCCCGCGAGCGTGATCTCGTGCTCCCAGGTGGCGAGGTCGAAGGACGAGAACTCCTCGTCGAAGATGAGGTCTCCCTTGCAGATGGGGTCGGGAGCCCTGGAGCCGCTGGCCGTCGTGACGGCGGCCTCGCAGGCCTTCGCGTCGCCCGTCGCGGCCACACACCAGCAGCACGCCAGGACCGCCGTGGACACCGCCAGACACTTCTCCATGCTCTCTCTCTCTCTGTCTCGAGGGACCGAGGTAACTGTATACTGCCGGAGACGTCCGCACCGCACCTGCGCCGACGGTAGACTGAACGTCGATGCACCCCCGTCCGTCCACGTCGTCCGTCGACGACCGGCCCGACCGCAGATAACAGCCGAGCTGAGCGCCGCCTCGCCGCACGATTGGCGGGATACGCTGCTTCGCATGCACCGCTCGCGGTTACTTCCAACATTCTCTCGAGCCCTGCTCAAAATATCTACTTTCACGCTATTCCTCCGCCTCGTGCAAGCGCGGTTCGAGGTCACTGCCTACCTGCAGGCGGCTGCGAAGTTTAAATAGGAAGTCCCCATGCTAAGGAAACGTCGCCCCAGTGCGTTAATTTTAAAATATAGGCATTTCAAACTAAATGCAGCTTTCAAGAAGTTTTTAGCAGAAGTTATCTTCAGCGGAGATGTTTCCATAACACGTATAGCCTGTTTGAAAGGAATTTGTAAAATTTATGTTTTACAAAAAAGTACACACTGCCTATATATATATTGAAAATGTGCGCTCGCAGGGATTTTCATCCTATAAAAATTCGTGAAGAATAAATTTTGTTTGAAACGACTACCTTTGAAATTAACGCCCTGAGGGCGAAATATTCTCTTAACATGGAATTTTCTATTAAAATTTCGCAGCTGCCAGACAGTAGGTTAGGAACAAAAAAGAGATTTCTTTTGCGAGAGTTTGGCAGAGGGAACATTCCCGTTGCTAGGTGCGCAGTGTTCCAAAAGGAAAAATTTTATTTAAAATATTTGCACGTGAGTTATAAAAGAGAAAGATTTAACTTCGTTGCAAAGTTTTTTTTATATTTGATTTATGATTACTGCAATCACACTGGTTTTTAACGTAGGAGATACGGAATACCTGGCACACGCGCGACACTAGCGCTTACCTAGTGGCGAAAATGTTCGGTTGCCAAACTTTTAACTTTGATCTTCCCAACATGCAGTACAAGCAACTTTAACCATGTCAGCGGGTTTTCATTTTAGGTTATGACGTACTACCTTTAACACGCGTCTTAACGTTACAGGCGGGGGACGCGATACTCCACTTCCCCGTGTATCTGTAACATCTTTCCGGTGCCATTTCTGATGCAATTTCTCTCCGGACATGGCAACTTCCAAGCTAAACTCCACCCGTTTGGGCTTGTGGAGAACCCGCTCTGCGATGATTGCCAGGTGCCACACACCATGGAACATGTACTAGATGACTGTGAGACATTTGAAGATCTCCGAGAACTCCTGAAATGGAGACTCTCTCTTCTCGGTCACGACTTTGGCGCAAAGTTATGCGTCGGTTGAGTGCGAGAAATCATGCTCAAGCCGTACGGTTGCCAATCGTTCCCTTGCAAGCTGACTAGGCACGAGATCCTACTCAGCTCGGGGACGGGCTTTGCGAGCTGGTCACTGGCCGGCTAAAAGAGTCTAAACCCTTGCTGGGATAAAACAACTTCACCCTTGCTGGGGTTTACTAACTGAAAGTAACTGAATTTGACTTACTGAGTGTTCATATGCTGTGGATGAACGCACGAAATCATGGACTAATAAGCGGTCTCTTGTGAGTAAGTCGTTCGACAGCCTTGATGAAAGCGCCCGGGGGTAAACCCTGTAAGCTGCCACTCAGAAGCAATTCTGGGGAGTCGGCCGGGTTATGGCGGTGGACACGTAAGTGAGCATCTACATGTAGCTCCGGGGCTCTGTTCGGTGAATCACTCGAGACTGACGGGACATGGTAACAAATGAGACTGATTCCATAGTACGGTCAACCGTCTTCCATGATAGGTGGAAGGCGTTCAGACCCGTGAAGCTTGACTGTTGGGCAGTCAAGTGGAGGGGCATGTTTTCCTAGATGACTCTAAGGTAGAAATACCGGACTGTCCAAATAAATTAGGCTCTGAAAGTTGTCTCCTGTGATACCTTGGCGGATATGGTACAGGAGGGGAGGAGGTGCGGAGAGCCGGACATGTTCCGGAAAACATGTATAAGCTACCGGGTGTATTCAAGGTCACGCGCCGAGACAGGTTTTATCTGGCGCTTGACGTAGGTAATGGTCTGAGAAAGTATGTAAGTGTGTGCAATAGTGTTATATGTCCCTACCGCGGGCTCACGTCTAACACTTAGTTTTAGAGCAGGTAAAAATACGTGTCAGTACCCCGTGTATCATCACTAGAGACCTGAAAAATTCACGAGTTCAATGACGTGCAGGCTAGACTCTACAGTCTTATGTACAAATATGGTGATATCAACTGCGCATTGGTCGTCTGCTGTCGCAGTGGTAGGCGACAATTGGACACCGTTCTCCAGGAGGTGTCAAACACTGCGTGGACCAATGGCTAAAGTTACATAAACGCACGTGATTTGAACCCTAGCTTGTCCCAAAATGAACCCGCGAATTTTTCAGGTCTCTACTCGTCAGTGAAGGCACACGGCAGTTGCTGCCTGCACCAACGACCAAGAACAGTGATTCAGCCAGGAACGGTGATTCAACCGACAACAGTGATTCACCAGCAACTGTGATTCAAGACGCCACGTAGATACACCAGTAGGAGAAGATACTGCCCAAGGAAGATTTTCCAGGAATATTGGAGGATTTAGTACTGATGCTGCTAGAAAGGACTATGTATTTGTGAAGTTAGTTACACAATGTCAAGAAAGTTATGTTTTGATATATTTGTTGTGTAGATTTGGTTTGCAGGGTATGACAAGTAATCCTGGTAGTGGTTTGTTAGAAATGTGTTTTTTTTTTTCGTTGAGCTCATAATAGTCAAGGACTTTCATATGCTTTTATTAATCAAATTGATGTGCTGGAAGACTTTTTCAGTTCCTGAAAATGTGTATGTGAATACACAACATTCTAATATATATATTTTATGTGTTATTTCATTTGAAACCCGTTGTTCAACCGATACATCACAAAAAAAAAATAATATATCGATGAGTAACAGCGAGTGAAATTGTTGATGAATCAGCGGAAATTGTCACTAAATCAAATAACGGAAAAAAAAAACTCGAATTTCTTAATTTTATTAATTCATCAGTTAAATTGACAGAAGTGACTGTCGAATAAGTTACGATGCGGTTAACTGATTTAAACTGTGAAATTTCCACTGAGTGAGATTTTGAAGTGTGGTCTCTGCGTGTCTACTTGCTGCCATCGTCATATTGGTCAACACCACACTGCACATGCTCACTGCGATATTTACTATCGGCTGGTCGTCGGCCAATGAAGTCGCGCGTCGAGTGTATACATATAAATGTGCCGCAACAAGTGTAACGTGTTTTACAATCAACCCTTTGAAAAATTTATAAAAAATAACAGTTTTATTCTTACAGAACTGGAATGATGTCTGGTTGTGTTTTTTTTTTTTTACTTAGGTTACGGTAGAAAATTCAATGAAACAGTAAAACTTTAAAAGTGTAGGTTTTGCCTTCCAAGAGAAAAGACATTTCCATGCAAACGTAACTCCGAGTGTGTAACCTAACCTAGCCTAACCTAACCTAACCCAACCTAACATAACCTAACCTAACCTAACCCAACCTAACATAACCTAACCTAGCCTAACCTAACCTAACCCAACCTAACCTAACCTAACCTAACCCAACCTAACATAACCTAACCTAACCTAACCTAACCTAACCCAACCTAACATAACCTAACCTAACCTAACCCAACCTAACATAACCTAACCTAACCTAACCCAACCTAACATAACCTAACCTAACCTAACCAAGCCTAACCTAACCTTACCTAGCCTAACCTAATATACGGGCGTATTCCTGAAAGGTTTCACATCGGTGCCTTGGGAGCCGATGAGGGCAAAGCGCCAATTGAGCACGAAAGAGCTCTGGAATGCAAGGACGGGGAAAAAGGGAGATCCCCGAGAAAATCCGCCGGCCAGCGGCTTCGTCCTCCACGATTCCCCCGCGCGAAAGTCCGGGANAAAAAGGGAGATCCCCGAGAAAATCCGCCGGCCAGCGGCTTCGTCCTCCACGATTCCCCCGCGCGAAAGTCCGGGAGCGACCCCGCCGGGACTCGAACCAGATTTTCTGCTGCGAAACGTAGGCCCAAGAAACGAAAAGAGATTTGTTTTGGGGGGAGTTCGGCGTATGGATAATTTCAGCCGCGAGGTGCGCTGCCGTTCCAAAGATGACGCTTTTAAGATGGCTATAATTGGAGAAATGATGTATATTTGTGTGTAAGAGTTGATGTTTGGCTCGAAAAAAAAAACAAGCCCTTTTTTATATGAATAAAATGCTTTAACCAATTTGAATTTAATCTAATTAAATTAAAAAATCGTCGAAGGAAGTATAAAAAAAACATGGGTGCGTGTACTTGTGTATGCGCGTTAGAAGTATACTTA
This sequence comes from Clitarchus hookeri, assembly GCA_002778355.1. Lineage (NCBI taxonomy): Eukaryota > Metazoa > Arthropoda > Insecta > Phasmatodea > Phasmatidae > Clitarchus > Clitarchus hookeri. The sequence continues at coordinate 19,717 of NQII01006553.1, forward strand.
TTTGGCGTGACTAAAATAAAATTTTATTACGTATGCAAATAATTTATGCAAGTAGGAAAACTATAAAATTACCTAAGAAAGACACACGCCAAAATAAGTATAACTTCAAAAACCTAAGTGTGAGAAATAATACTCTTAAACTTGGTTACTAGGAAAATATAACAATTTGTATTTTCAGTGTTGGGTCATACCCCTACCACGCTCACTGTCGAATTTCGTTACACTTTGCGCTCGCAACTTCCGTTGCACACCAAACATTTACCCTCAACGCGCCGAAACAAGCATAACTTCAAAAAATATCAAAGAACTTGCTTACATATTCATGCCGTTTTTATAGTCGTGTTGGCAGAAAAGCAGTCCGACGTTGGGATACGCGGAGTGACTACTGCGTATCTCGGGCGCGTACTCTACCGCTTTCCCCTCCAAGATATATGCTTTGAGATTTACCTTTGAAAAATGTCATNTGCTTTGAGATTTACCTTTGAAAAATGTCATTACTCCTTACCGCGTGTATTTTAACTGGAGCCTGATTGGCATGCGTCTAGTGAAGTTAGTAACTTCGGGGAAAAAGCAGTCCAAGGTCATATCGTCGAATTGAATATGATTGGTAAACATTTGTGAATATTGAATTTGTTTCTTATGCTTTCTGTTTTTTTTAATGCACACAAGTGTACGAATTTACAAGTTTTGTAAAACATTAATTTTTTAAATAATTTCAATGTTTTACTTGACAGATGCATGGATAACGTGATCAGGACAATGGCAATGTTAATGTTACATGCGGTGTAAAAAATACGCAATGTGCATACAAGTATATCTTAAGNTTACTCCTTACCGCGTGTATTTTAACTGGAGCCTGATTGGCATGCGTCTAGTGAAGTTAGTAACTTCGGGGAAAATGCAGTCCAAGGTCATAACGTCGAATTGAATATGATTGGTAAACATTTGTGAATATGGAATTTGTTTCTTATGCTTTCTGTTTTTTTTAATGCACACAAGTGTACGAATTTACAAGTTTTGTAAAACATTAATTTTTTTAATAATTTCAATGTTTTACTTGACAGATGCATGGATAAAGTGATCAGGACAATGGCAATGTTAATGTTACATGCGGTGTAAAAAATACGCAATGTGCATACAAGTATATCTTAAGNGTGATCAGGACAATGGCAATGTTAATGTTACATGCGGTGTAAAAAATACGCAATGTGCATACAAGTATATCTTAAGAAGGGCTTCAAAAGTACTCAGTTTACCGTGAACAGTCTATACAAGAAAAAGAGCTGCAACTCGACAGCACAATAAGGAAACCTTATCTTATTAATTATTTTGCCGAACTAGGTTCTACTGCACTGCCAACTTTAGAAAATTGCATAAACTACAGATTTTCACTTTATGTTGGCAGACATGTTAAGAAAATAAATATGAAAAAGTACCAGTTTCAGAGGCTACCGGTTCCAAATTTGAAATTTTTCAATAATTGAGATGTGAAAACGCAGAACTGCTTTCCATAATTGGCTGGCAACTTTTCTATAGAAAAGTAAATCAGTTGTTTCCGGAAGTGTTCATCTAACAGCGAACATCATATAGTTTTGGGGGAAATACAGGTCTAATAACACAGGTTAAAAAATTTAAGTCGTTTCAGTTGTTCATGTACTCTACGAAACTTACAGTGGAGTAGAATGAAGATATTCGATTGGCTATCGAGGTCTTGATAACCGATGATGGCGAAGCGAGGTGAGTATGGAGCAGCACCGGAATGCAAGGGCGGGGGAAACGGGAGATCTCCGAGAAAATCCGCAGACTAGTGGCATCGTCCCGCGCGATTCCCAATGCGAAAATCCGGGAGCAGCTCTGCTGGAAATCGAACCCGGTTTGCCTGGTTGGGAGTCAAGTAGTCTGACCACTACACCACCGCGGCCCCTTAAGAAACTTAGACCATTTATTTTTCAGTATTCGTATACTGTGATGTAACCAGAAATTCTATGAGCGAGGTTATATGGGAAACTGATTAACTAATAATATAGTTGTATAACCTCTTGTCATCATACATAAAACAAATTTAAGGCATGGCATAATTAAGAAAAAAGTTTAATTTTTTATTAATTATATTTATTAATAAATTATTCATACACATATTTCGATTTCTACGGTGGGTCTCTCATAAGACCCAATTTCCTCCTCTTCTCTTTTTTTATTTGGGTACACCTAATTTTTTTGTAGAAAATACGAATTTTTGGGTAGTAAATTTGTTTGTGATACTTATTATTGATACCTGAGAAAAGAAGTTTCGTTTTCTAGAAAAATGTTACTCAATAGAAAAATGTTATGTTAGTGCCATCTAAATCAATGTGCCATAGTTATGCATTGAATGCATAACTGCACAGACGCCTTTCGTCGTGAAGGTAGATGCAAGCTCTTCAGAATGCGTAAAAAAATTTCTCAGCTGTATTCGAAATGAGGAGTCTATAATAATTCTAACGGTCAAGTAGCCCTGGGCGAGATAACGCGATAACGCGAACGCAAAACATGTTTGTTCTCCGAGACGTCTCCTGGATCACGCCGCGGACCTGTGGCAGATAAACACACCGACTGATAACACGTGAACCGTAAAAAAAAAAATNGTCTCCTGGATCACGCCGCGGACCTGTGGCAGATAAACACACCGACTGATAACACGTGAACCGTAAAAAAAAAAATGTAGTTTCTCGTGGATGCATCGCATAACAAATAAATAATGCGTTACAAACTGCCGTGTGAAGAGNAAAAAAAAAAATGTAGTTTCTCGTGGATGCATCGCATAACAAATAAATAATGCGTTACAAACTGCCGTGTGAAGAGTTGTGGGACAGTGGTCTAGTATCTCGTAGGTCCTCCCTCCTCTAGACTAGCGAAGGGCGGCAACTGGTCTCGACGTCGATTCAACAAGGGGGACCCATGTTGACCGACGCTGCCTGGAGAGCTGCCCACCACAGCTCCTCTCGCTATTCGCAGGTGCAGGATCTTGCGTGCGAATGGACATCCACACCACGGCCCGTAAATACTCGATGGGGTTCATATCGGGTGGACGAGGCNAGGGGGGGGGGACGTTAAGTCCACGACGGGCTGCAACGCAATGCCACATGACCAGCGCCCACTCACTCGATGCCAGAGCACAACCGATACGCGTCAAGACTTAACAGTACGGCGACGCCACCAGCTATTGCCTTTACACACTGCCGTCCCCTGACTTTCGGCACGTCAGTGTAGGCCTGACATCGAAACAGGACAAGAACAGTTTGTGCCAGCCAGGTTCACATTCCTGTATCACAGCATCGTCAGGGTAGGTACATACACTGAAGAGCCAAAAAATCGCGTTTTTCTTTGGGAACACACGACAACCGTGCCATAGTTTAGACTGCAGATTAGGAGTAAACGCAGCTTGCGAACAGCTTATTAAGATAAGAGATGTCTTCAAGTGAGAATACACTTTTTTGGAAATTATTTACTAACCTTCCTTTATTATCGTGAAAATTTCATTCCAGCAATTGTTAACGTAATGTATGTCACCGAGCACCTTCACTCGTTTGGGGGTCGCGGTGGCTGAGCGGTTAGCCTGCTTGCCTCCCACTAAGGCGAACCGGGTTTCAATTCCCGACCAGACCACTCCCGGATTCTTGCATGTGGGAATCGTGCCGGACGATGTCGCAGGTCAGCGGATTTTCTCGGGGATCTCCCGTTCCCCCCCACCCTTTCATTCCGGCGCTGCTCCATACTCACCTCAATCACCCTCATCGAGCCCTCGCTGTTTAGAGCCTCCTAAATCTCGTCACTCGCTCACTTTACTCGTTCACCCCAAACCGCTCTTTGGTTCGTAAACTAGACAAAATTTGACGTACGTCGAACATTGTTGGATTAAAGGTGATGAAATGGCGACAAAATGGAGATATGTCTGGGATTTCAAGGGCGGGGAAAAGGCAGATACCCGATAAAACCCGCCGACCAATGACAACGTCCGTCACGATTCCCACGTGCAAGAATCCAGGAGCGGCCCCCGCCGGGAATCGAACCTTTGTTCGTGTTGGTGGGAGGCTACATCTCTATCCGCTACGCCACCGTGGCCCCCGAGATGGCATACAAGTAACACAAGGAATATCCAGGAGTAGGAACGGGAAAGAACACCGCCGATGCTGATGGATGACGGCGTTTGCAAGTTTAATCAGCGCCGGGGGAAATGTTCTAAACATCCTTGTTTGCCCTTCAGAGCTGGCTGCAAGCGCCGACAAGCTCGGGCACGTTCTCTCTGTGTTTGGTTGAACTTCATTTGCGCTTGTTGACGCTTGTCGGCGCCAGCTCGCCAGTGCTGGAAACAAGCTTTCTATAGGCTATTCACTGTGAAGTGAGCACTATTGAAAATCCTCTCATTTGGAATAATAGTCTATATATTTTATTTTTGGTTTAGACGTTTAGTTCCGAGTGCTGTGGAATAAACATACTGTGTTTGTTACTTACATGACAATATATAAATATAAATAGTTAAGGGATGAAAGATGGCTGAAAGGAAAAAGTTACTAGGGCCTCAGAAGTGCTGACTTTACCGCGAACAGCCTATACGTGTCCGTAACCTTGTTCATGGTAAACCCTTTGAAAAAAAGNTCAGAAGTGCTGACTTTACCGCGAACAGCCTATACGTGTCCGTAACCTTGTTCATGGTAAACCCTTTGAAAAAAAAGTTCACTGCCCATAACTACACTACACAGTGGTGTGTAGGCTCGTAGTTAAGTTGGTAGTACATTAATAANAAAAAAAGTTCACTGCCCATAACTACACTACACAGTGGTGTGTAGGCTCGTAGTTAAGTTGGTAGTACATTAATAAAAACAGTTCTTAAAAATTAATATTTTAATGCGAATGTAATGTTTAAATTGATGAACACTGAAGCAAGTGTTTGTTATTTTATAAATAGGAGAAGTGAAATTTGCGAAAAAAAATTATGACAAGATATATTTCAAAATACTGTAGGGTCGTTCACCTATCTTGGCTGGCTGAGTTATTTTTTGGCACGGGTTTAACCGTCTGCACACGAATCGCGGAGGAGCCGTGCCGATGTCGCCGAATTCCGAGTGGTCCGGTCAAATATGAAAACGCCTTCTCAAGCAGACAGCAACCAGCGGAAGTTGAGAAACTGCCGTCGGGTGCTTATAGTTTTGAAGTCCCCACCGCGTACTCGTATTTTTCGCGAAAAAAAATTACGAGCCCAATTATAAGCGATAGAGTACGAATCTTGCATATCGGTTACACGTTTACGTCACTGACAAATCCACGGCGTTTGCTTGCGTCGCGCACGAACAAAGTGACGAGGCCCACGAGAACTTTNCGTTTACGTCACTGACAAATCCACGGCGTTTGCTTGCGTCGCGCACGAACAAAGTGACGAGGCCCACGAGAACTTTAGTTTCGCGCGTGGCGGAAGGATACGATATGAGAAGTATAAACGGGCGGTAGGCAAGGCTTTCAGAAGATCGCTTGGTTCGGCATGAACACCCTTTACGCCTGCCGCTGACGCCATAGCGGTGCAGTGAAGCTGCCCTGCTGCGTCGAGCGTTCGCTTTTCCGGCTGATTTCCCAAGACACCCGTTCCAGGAAGACAGCGCTCGCGTGCGCACAGCCCTGGCTTATCACCAGTTATCTACGTCATGTCCCATAACTAGAGACCTGAAAAATTGCGCGTTTTCATTTCGGGACAAGCTAGAATTCAAATCCCCGTACGTTTGTATTGCTAATGCTATTGGTCTATCCGTTAAATTACACCTCCTGGACAACTCTGAGCCAATAATAAATACACAGTAAAATTGCAGACCGAATCACCGTATTCCGCTAATACAACAAGCATCCAATGAACATTTATATCTGCATGATTTCACATACGAAAATGGAGTCTAGCCTACAGGTCATTGAACTAGCGAATTTTTCAGGCCTCTACCCATAAGTATCGTAGCCCGCCTGGTCACCTCACTGTAAACATTTTGCTGTATCTGTTAAAAATTAATCTTCGGAAACCTCTAGCACAAATGTTCTTGTATCTCCACACCTGAAGTATTGTGTACTTACATCACATTGTATTAGAAAACACACAACGTTTTTAATGCAGCTCAGTGTTTATAACAAACTTGAGTCTACAGCAATTGTTTGTTAAAATTCGGCATTCATTTTTACACACTCCACTCTAAGATTTTGTGAAATTTACTCCAATTTTTTTTCTAGTGCTATAAAAATGTATTTGGCTACTAGTTTCCAAAGAATTCCTTCTACAAATACAAAACAAATTACAGTATAGATTTTTTCATTTGTCGCCCGCCGAACATTTGTGAAGACAGACGGGAAGCCATCTTTCTTCGCGTTGGGATGTTCGTGATTTATACCTTAAGGATCTCACGCCCAATGCAGAAAATTTTCGATTTCATGTCATAATTTAATTTTTATGGTAACTATTAAAAACTTCTGACCACAGAAAATTTATGTTTTACGAGTTGTTATATTTGTTTGTTCTTAATTATATTACACGTTGTTACGGTGTGGTCAGGCCTTAGCTGAACGGCTTGCCTGATCACACCTTCAAACATAAACGAGCGGGAGTGCAACGCCACCATTTGGTCGTCGACAGTTGCAGAAATCCCCTCCACCGGTCACTGAGCGCGGCCGCCGAACCGCGCGCTTGATATAGGCCGTCGTTAACCGTCTCGTCGTCGTCATTCATCATTAGTCCTTTGGCGACCCGACCAGCGGAGCAGACCAGGAAGATGGGTGTCCGGCCGTCGCTAACCGTCTCCTAGATTCAGCCTCCGGCAACATTAACAAGGTGATGACGTTCCGGTTAGGGTTATTTAAAATGGCGTGAGTGAAGTAACAATAAACATAATATTAAATTCAATGTAAAGCTCCCCCGGTCAATGCTAATATAAATAATAATTGTATAACCGTAAATTGTAATAAATTCATCAGATACTGTTTTGCACTACCGAATTAACGAGTCATTATTTGAGTTACGCCCCCAGCATTCTCTCATAATCTTTCATGTACGAATTGGCTGAAAAGCTAGTTCGTAACAATGGTGGAGGCGCCGGGTATTTAGCCATTGTTACGAATTGGCTGAAAAGCTAGTTCGTAACAATGGTGGAGGCTTGGTTCCTCCCTACCCTCTCGCTGCCTTGCATCAGCTTCTCTACCATCCACCCCCATTTAATAAATTCCCCACCCACCCACGCTAGTTTCCGTAATAATAATAGCAAACTTTCAGCCACGTACGCTTTTAACCTTAAAACTTTAAAGTGGCAGTCCAATTTAAATAATGTCATAATGTCTACTTTTAAAATGCCTTAGGTTTAAATATTAATTTACCTTTTACGGCCCCATATCTAAACATACAAAGCTGAAACCTAATTAACAAACGTTATTAAAATGTAAAAAATTTACGTGTAAACCGCACGTCCCTAGTTGCTATATTCACGTGTAAACAATTTTTCTCAGCTATACCAAGCTAGTAATATAAATTAAAATGTAAATTGCCTGTGTGCGCTGGATATTGTTATTTTAAATTTAACTATTACTGTAAATGTAATCGTAATCCTGTAAGCATTTTCAGTACAGTAACTTTCAACTCATGCTAATTTTAATAAACTCCATGCAGTACACCATATTGTACGTAGTTCGCCATTACTGTATGCAGATAAGATAAAAATATATTTTATTCAACTTTCCTCTCAGTATACATGCTATATATTTAAGAAACTTCTCATATCATTCTTAGGAATAAGGTATGCAAGTTAAGTATGACAATTTTTGTACGCTGATAGAAAGCCCGTATTGCGGTACGAGTTGCCAACCGGAAGGACGATATGTCGTTGACTTGACCAAAGTGCCGAGATGGCACATTCCCTCGTCAGCGCTTCCTCACGGCTCGAGCGCCGCAGGGCGCGAGAAAAAAAAAAACAGCGTGCTAGCGCACGCCACGCAGTGGACATTGCCGACACAACATTTTCCCTCATCAGCATTTCTCCGCGGCACGAGCGCCGCGGTGTTGCGAAGCAGCGTGCAAAAGCACGCCACGCAGTTTTCTTTCCGCCACACCCGCCTTTAAACTTAAGTTTAATATTTTAGTTTTAAGTTTCTCATACTATAAATATTTTCACGTATTTCCCACAAACCTGTGCTATAAGGAAACGGGGAGAATGAATACCGATGGGTTTACGCATTTCTGTTATCCGAGGACTTAGCCAATCCTCGTGGCTTCCGGACGTGCTAGCGACACGCCATGCCAGTCATACTGTATTGTTTGATGCGCAGACTGCTAAACCTGACATGAGATGGATTAATTGTGTGCAATGTTAAGGGTATTTAACGAAATGGGAATAGTGCTTGAGACGCACCCACTTCGACTGTGTTTGTCCGTTCATGGTTTACCCACATCCACCCAATTTGTAAGTAGTACTTACTCAGGAGGTCAAACCTTTCGTTTCGCGTGAGACGCGGAGCAATCTTTAGGCATCTGGCGGAGTTGTGACCCGACCAGAGCGGCCTATTTTTCTGTGCTCTACTAGCCTTGACAGAGGTCAGGCAGTAGGGGCGCAATTGGATTTTGCTGTGATCTTCTCTTTAAGACACAGTACTTTGAAAGTATACCACGAGGGTACTTTCGTTTCTGACCTCCAGGGAGTAAGTCATGAGTGCAGATTTCCCCAACCCCTGTATGCCAACCCTTTGTGTTAAAGTAGAAGTGTAATTATTCTGTCTTTAATTACTCATATATGTTCTTTTTCCTCTCAACTATATTCTATTTGCATAATAAGTGTCGTTATGTTTTACTTATGTCCCTCGGTTTTTGTTAACATGCTATGCGTTCTGCTACTTTTCATTCCAACCCTAACTTTTTATTAATCAATGTAATTATATAATAATTAGGCTAAGTGTTGATGTCCAGCGTAAATATTAACATTTTAATAATTATGAGTTTATCCGCGCACACAGCTAACTAAAATAATTTATTTTCAGAAGAGAAAAAAATCATTTGTATGAAAATAGGCATTAACTAAGAACTAGATTTACAAGCGTAACGTAACCATAAAGTTGTAACACCAGTTAGTATTCATATACCGCCCGAGAGATCACTTGACGACAGTTTAAAAATAAATGAACTTTAACGCGCGTTTAAATACATAAACTTCTAAGGTCGGACACCCCACCCTACGCCACACCCAAGTAAATATAATATAACCCAGAATTAAATTACCAATATAATGTCAATAACCATAAGTCGCATAAATTATTTATTTAAAGAAAATTTTTTTTATAAGATGTTTTGACAAACTGTGCAGGCATTCTGCTAATACATTTCATTGTAAGTTTCAGAACAACGGTACCGCAAGCTTCATGTTCCACAGCAACCAGCAGTGATGTCACACCCCTCTCAACCAAATTTCCTACGGAGGTCGGCGCACGCACCGCCCACGTGACACCAGTCCTGACGTCACGCGCAACAACCTCAACACCGCGCTCACAGCTGTCAACACTACCGCTTCACCCAGCTCGCGAGTCATACGTAAAAATTTATATACAGGTAACCAGCGGTTCACGTATTTTACATACACCACTCACACTGCACCCTGCAGGTACCTAACACGTACATAAACTTTACTTTACTCAAAAGTTCCAACACAACACGAATCATCAATAAATATTTAATATTATAACTCACAGGAGGCCTCCAGTAGGTGTCAATCTGAAGAAAGAAAAAAAAAATAATTTTTCATTTCTACAACCACACATATTACGTGCACCTAGAATAAAACAATATATATTGTAATGATTGTAACAATTAAGTACACATTTTTCAAATATTGTCTACTGAATTACTTTTAATTTTATTATCTACATGTCTTGCAAATACGTATCACATTGAAGAATGGCCATAGTAGACAAAAATGATGTCATTAAGAAGTAAATTTTGACATTGCTAGTAATGACGATTTTAATTTTGTTTGTAAAATTTAGATATCATTATATTATTATTACTGTAACATTGTATGGTAAAAAGACCACATTTCTGTGGAAATTTTTTTTTATGTTTTTAATACTATTAGTATAATTTAAAACACATGTCGTAACATTGCTAGTATAAGTATACCCTTCGCTCCTTCCCTCTTAAGTATTGAAACGTAGTTAAAAAGCAGCTGCAACATTTCTTTTCTTTTTACATTGTTAATTTATTAATTTATTACTATTCTACGTTTCGATACCATCCCATCAGTGTCCTAACCCAGTGACGTCACGTACCGTTTAGTATGTAATAGTATCTAAACACCTCAGTATTTTTAGGACAGTGCTGTAACGTGTATTTATTTCCAGCAAGTGTAGTTTCTGTACAAACAACACACAATAATTGTAACGGGGAGAGCAGTTAACTTATAAAATTTAAATTCTTTTCATTGCTAAATGTTTTTTTAAAATCTCATTGTTGTAACGAGCCACGCCAAGTAGGGTATAGAGACTCACGAACTTAAGAAAGGCTGACGCGTTCGCGAACCGCCTGCGAGGCGACTGCCGTGCTCGCGTGGAAGACGATCTGCACACCCAGCGGAAATACAAGTGCAAGGCGCGCAAGGCCGCTGTGAACACACCGCCCAGCGTTTGACCGACCCACCTTGCCCAAGGACTGCACGAAGGCATCTGGCAGTTCCTTATACCTAAATTATCCGTCTGTTTTAAATCCTGTCAAAAATGTTTCCTACCGTAGCGAAGAGGACTTCAACCCGATCCATATTCCTACTGCCACAACATGAACCCCGCAACTACCACATCTACATACTAGGGCGAGATGAGGGCATCTCGCTAGTGAACATTGGGGGAATTGTTACGGTGTGGTCAGGCCTTAGCTGAACGGCTTGCCTGATCACACCTTCAAACATAAACGAGCGGGATTGCAACGCCACCATTTGGTCGTCGACAGTTGCAGAAATCCCCTCCACCGGTCACTGAGCGCGGCCGCCGAACCGCGCGCTTGATATAGGCCGTCGTTAACCGTCTCGTCGTCGTCATTCATCATTAGTCCTTTGGGCGACCCGACCAGCCAAGCAGACCAGGAAGATGGGTGTCCGGCCGTCGCTAACCGTCTCCTAGATTCAGCCTCCGGCAACATTAACAAGGTGATGACGTTCCGGTTAGGGTTATTTAAAATGGCGTGAGTGAAGTAACAATAAACATAATATTAAATTCAATGTAAAGCTCCCCCGGTCAATGCTAATATAAATAATAATTGTATAACCGTAAATTGTAATAAATTCATCAGATACTGTTTTGCACTACCGAATTAACGAGTCATTATTTGAGTTACGCCCCCAGCATTCTCTCATAATCTTTCAAGTGCGAATTGGCTGAAAAGCTAGTTCGTAACAACGTGTCGTAAAAAAAAAAGGAGGTAATTGAAATTTTAAAATTTTTACTACTCGATTTTTGACAAAATGTTGCGTTAATAGTGCGTATTTCGTGTTTGTGTTGCGGAGTAAGGAAAATAGCTACTCTTCTTCTATAACTGAATTTTTAAAATTTCTGCTTTACGAAAACTTAAATCAGCAGGAAAGAAAGAATCTGATGTAGCACGTTACACCAAGCCTTGATGTGCAACAACTGTTGAAAAATCTGCTGACGGATAATCTACAGCGTTCGTTAGTTTTCATGTTCGACTGTATTCAGGCACGAGGCGGTCTGATGTACTAAATTCGCCATTCTTCAGATGGATGGAACACTATCCTGATGTAATGATATTGTAATCACTTTTTTTTATCTATTATTTATCGTCGCACTAGGAGCATTTATTTTTAAACCAACGGTCCGTTATTGGAACACAAGTTTTTATGACAATGAGTGTATTTTAGTGTCAATGAATTGAAGAATATTGTGGTCGGGCGAGACAAGTCAAATTTATTATTAATTCTAAGAATTACATTGGCGTCGCTACGTATAGCTGGAGTTATACTCGGCAAAATAAAATGTATTCTGTTATTATGCAGCAAAACCTCTTCATCCAAACAGTCTAATTAATATATCAGGTATGTGTCCTACCAATATAGCAAAATCCAATTATGGGCATCGATTCTAATGCAAATTTATATGTGTACATACATACATAAGAGTTTATATAGTGTTTATGTACATATTGTAATACAGGGAATATTAAAATACTCTTAATATACGATCTTACTTTTAAACGACTCACTATTAGTTAGGAATATATATATATATATATATATATATATATATATATATATATATATATACATATTTGAAGAGACACAAATTATGGATACATACAGATACGGCAATTTTCAGATAAATTATTTCCACAATAACCGTTGCATTCTAGAAATGATTGCTTATGCACATAAATTTAAAAATAAAGGAAAATAAGTACCACAAAAAAAAGCCATTTTAACAAAAAAAACCGTTTATTGTTTCGAAACAACATAACACAAAGAAGTGAAGTAACAATAACAGTGCTAACAACAGCTTTATGCATCAATATTCTGTTGACTGATAGACGAAATAATGTGTTGCAGGATTTATGTGAGCATTTGAATGGGCTGTATCCATTGCCGAAAACTAGCCTAAAAGCAAAAAATAAAGAAACCAAAAACCATCGAATCACTACGTAATGAAAACTAATAACTAGGAACTATGGAAGAACATAATAATCAATGGAATATGAAGCCACGAGTGACAGGCAACAAACTAGAAAGGAAAAGGGGTGGACACCAACCTCACTAAACACAATGAGAATCTGCAATAATGAGTTGAACCACCTCCCCCAACAAATAAATATATCAAAGGACACAGTGCAACAGTGAAAACTAAAACTGACAGGAGCACTAATAAATATAAGGCTACATGGTAACAACATACAAAGAGAGAAATTAAAACAGCAATACTAAAAACCAATTCAAATTACACAACTTGACAAAAACATAAAAAACAGAGTATAGATATCGAAAAAAATTCTTCACCAGATGACACCACAGGACCAAAACGTAAACTTTATGCAGGTAATTTAAGCAAAACTTCACTCGATGTTTCAAGGCCTGGAATATGTCTCCTTCATCAGGCGAAAAACTGGATGCATTAAACAGTTGCAGTAGATTGAAGGCGAGGCTAAAAAAAATGGGGATGTATATACGATTGTGGCACGGTTATGGACTAATCTGTACATGTTCTGACTCAATTATAGGTACATGAAACATTCACAGATATATATATTTTTTTTTTTTTTCACATGGTAAACTTCAAACATATTCACGTTTGTGTTACTTCTGCAATTGGACCACAGTTAACTTGGGATTCCTTGAATAATTTATGTAAAAGCTGGAAGCGAAAGGAAATCGAATTGTACCGTACGATAGAGTCAAGCTTCTCACAAAGAAAACGAGCAGCTGATATCAGTCCAAGAATGCAGATAGTGCGAAATCCAGCCTGTAGGAGTTTGAACTCGCAAATTTTCTCAGTTTATACTTATACTAAACACTTGCTTACATCTAGCACCCAGTTTGAAACGTGCGTCAATCACACAAAAAAAAAATAGTGCAGACACATATACACAAATCACTTATCATACAAGAAGGAAATTGACTATATTCGGCAACGATAGACAGCTGTGTACAATACTGGCCGTTGAAGTTATTCTTGTGCAACGCGACAACGATAGTAGACATAAATATCGAACGGCTTAGAGCGAAATTTCTGCGTGGACCAATTAAATAACTAGAATAAGAACACTCTGATTTATGCCAACTTGTAAGCTGGGTTGAATAAAATCAGTATTAAAAAAAAGCGAACAAAATAATTTAATACTTTTGCGACTCAGTCTTCATAGGACACGTAGGGAATTCACATCGATTAGATAATTAGTAACATATCTCGAGATTCTTTGGCAGTCAGGCCTGTTTGTGAAACTTGGTACAAACAGGGTAAGACGCAGTTCTGTTCTGTGAGATTTTAAACTAATTTGGAACACACCACGGTGGATACATGACCCCACTGAAATATTCATCCGAGATGAGGAAACGATTTTTTCTTTCGCCAGAAAGATGTGCTTCTTGGCACTGCATGTGCGCGTTTCATCGGGGTTGGCCGTATTCGAACAGGCGCTTTGTTGATGGAAGCCCTTTCGGGTGGGCCGACACCATCACGTGGTCTTCTCGACATCCATAAGAGGTGGCAGTATGATCGCCGCCGGAAACGGGGGGACTTCAAGAGGTGGTTTTGATGTCCACGGTGTACACGGTGCTGCTGGAGCCGATTCCAGCGCTGGAGATGGTGGTGGAGCTGGAGCCGATTCCAGCGTTGGGACTGACGATGGAACTGGAGCCGTGGTTCTGGAGGGAGAAGGTCCCTCTTAAGACAGGCAAGGAAGCCGCACGCACCCTCTCAGACACCATCGCTATCCCTGCAGGAAAAAAAAAAAAAAAAACACCATAAACTACTTAAGTCCACACTGTGTAAGAAATTATTATATGAATAAAATTTTTTTTATTTGTAACCCATTGAGATTTTTAACGTTTTCAGAACGGCGCCTGTAAGCAATATGGGCAATAATTTATTATTACTCCCTTGCCTTTAAAATTTCATACACTTACATAATTAATTTTATTTTGAAGTCTGGTAAGCAAGGAGCAAAATATAATAAATATTTTTCTCAAAAATTATAACTGGGTTCAAAAACGCCACTCTACCATAAAAAAAAGTGAAGACAGTGAACAAACCTCTATGACTTTCTGTCAACACTATCTACATACTCAAGCCTGTTCTCAAGTTGAAATATAATGAGCTAAAAGGAAATTTTTATGTTCCGAAGGCGTTCAGATAACCTTGAACCAGCTGTATATGGAAGGGTACAGTACGGAAGGTACTGTATATTTTTAATCTAAGCCATTTACGATACACGCGCACAAACAGTACTCACTTTTCACCAGAATGTTCTTGTCGATGATCAAGAACGGAATCTCGAAGGCGAGCGTCAAAGGTATTGATATCACGATGGACATGATGAGTGCCATGGCACCGTCGAGGAACTGCACATATCACAGAAATAAACATCAGTTCTCGCACTAGTATTACAAGTTGTTCTCGGTAAACTGGGCACTTTTGAAAGTTCTGCCAAATATACACTTCTCTGCCCATTTTGTATAGCCTTTTTGCGGTTTATTCCCACTTTTTGAATCAAACCTTTTAAAATCCACCCCATGTATTAGGCGTTGGTTTGTTTCCTTTACATGTTGTTTATCACGAAAGTTTTATACACGCGACAACGTAAAAGTACCTTATTTGTGCTTAAATCAAACTTTTACTAATATTTTATCTATAAATTATAATATTTAATTTATAATTAAAATGAATAAAAACAGTGAGAAAATAGGTGTGTTGGTAATGCCTGGTGAGAAATAGTTCTTATTCGAAATATTACTACACTCTAAGCCTGAAACAGTGAAAATTGAGTGACTAATAATCAGGACCTGATAACTTATTAATATGGTGGCTGAATTTCACTGATTTAATTGTTATTCTCACTTAAAGTCGAGAATTCCATTGCTATAATTCACTTTTTCCCATTTAATTTGCTTGATTTTCCAGTTGGCAATAGCTTATCTACTGACTTCCAGTGAATTTTTTCACTTACTGATATCAATGATACGGGATTAGAGAGTAGAGAACGTAATGTTTTATTTAAACTATATAAATAGAAATATAAACGGATTTTAACCGTTATATTATATGTGCGGTGCACTGTCCCTTTGGTGTAAATTTTTAGAATTTGTTTAAGCTTTGTTTGCACGAGGCGGAGGAACATCCTGGAAGTAGAACTTCAGCAGGGCTTTATAAAAATGTGAAGTAACCGTCAATGGACTTATATTGGCAACGGGACTCTCTATTTTTCATACGCGAATCAAGTGTATCTGAGACGTATGTGGAATTGTTTAGAACGTAAATATGTTAACAATATTCCAAATGTTTGCTCTAAACTGCGTAAAACAGACAGGAAGTATTGTTAACAAATTCAGTGCACGCAAATGTCAAAGTTACATTTTGGCTACGACGTTATGATATATCGCTGCTAACGTTACCAATATACACGTCAGTCAAAGTGTTGGTTTAAAATATACGCTGTTAGGGGAAGTGATTTTTTTTTTCATTGGTTGGTTTCAAAAGTGTTTAGTTTACCATGAACAGTCTATACATTTGTGTTTATTTATCTTAACCCACTCAGACCCAATGTTCACAATTGTGCATATTATGCACGTGTAAGTAGTTTTGGTCTGTACTGCACAATGCGAAGTTCAATGACCAATGATCTTACCTGCGGAGCAATGATTCGCAAACCATGCTACTGGTCTAGGTCATAACTGGTTCATATACATTGAAGAGCCAAAAAAACTGGTATAGGCGAGCGTATGCAAATAACAGAGGTATGGAACCAATCACAATAACGCGATGTGGTCGGCAGCTAGATCGGTTACTTCTGCTACAATGGCAGGTTATCAATATTTAAGTGAGTTTGAAAATGGTGTTATAGTCGGCGCACGAGAGATGGGACATAGCATCTCCGAGGTAGCGATAACATTTGGATTTTAACGTACGACCGTTTCACGAGTGTACCGTGAATATTGGGAATCCGGTAAAACATCACATCTTCGAAATCGCTGCGGCCGGAAAAAAGATCTCGAAAGAACAGGTAAAACGACGACTGACGAGAATCATTAAACGTGACAGACGTGAAACCCTTTCTCAAATTGGCGCAGATTGGATTTGTGGACTGCCCTGCAGGATTCATGCTGTGAATTACTTCCTGCATACCTTCAGACATTAGTCGAGAGTCCATTCCACGTCGTCTTGCGGCACTTCTGCGTGCTCGGGGGGCACCACACGATATTAGGCAGGTGTACCAGTTTTTTGGCTCTTGAGTGTAACTGTAGCCGAACACGCAGCCTACAGCTCACTGGCTGTGACCGCGAAACAAGTGCGATGTCGAAGTAAGTGCAGTGCGCGTCATGACACGTTTTGTTGGCAAGACCTGAGACCATACATTTAAGTGTGTCTGAGAGAGTTAACGTGCTGAAGTACCCTCAGATACCTCCTCTCAACAGTGACTCACCACATCGCCCAGCCAGATGTGCACGGGCGTCCTGGTGAGGCCGAGCCGCGCGTAGATGATGGCGAAATGGCACAGGTAGACGCAGTAGGACAGCTTGCCCAGTGGCAGCATCACTCTCGACGAAAGGACGTCGTTCACAGGACCTGCCAACAGCCAAGGTCAGTCAACTTTCGTTAGTCCACCTCCTCTGAACTGATTTCATTGTCAATCGGAACACCAAAAAACAATGTTTACAGGATTCGATGTTATAACACTGCTTACATGAACACGTGCTTCGAAGTTTTAATACTCTCATTTTAATTTTTAACGCAACTGAAAGATACTCAAGTTCAGCAGGATATGTTAAAGCGCAGATCCGTTGGAGAACTGAATCTGAACAAACGTCCACATCAGTGCTTGTCCACGTTTATTTTGACAGTCCTGCTGGCGATTGGCGAGCATGTGCTTGGGTGAAAACGAACCTTGCATGTTCCACCGGCGACTGTCAGGATCTGACACGGGCATTACTACTTGTAAACATAAATATTGGGAATTAAGGTAAATGTGGCATAATTGTTTAAAAGAAGACGTGCGACACGATGTGTAAAATTAGATCGTCACTACAGTGGATGGCTGACAACTGGACAGTGAGCGTGCCCGGCTTGGTGGGGACCAATAAGGACGGTTGGCAAAGTCAAACAGTGTTAAAAAAGAACTGGTGTTCCTGCATGGCTCGATATTGGCGACTACCTTCGAATTCGTTTTGAACGGCAGTAAATGTGTACCGATATCAGAGGGCTAATTAGTTTTTCAGTTATGAAAATTAAGATATTTCTCTTGAACAATCATTCCAAAAAAAGAAAAAGTTTTTTTTTTTCAATACTGTTGCAAGATAATTACTCTATTTTTCGGCATATCCAAGAGATGTTATGTGAAACTTCATTCTCACATGAAACTTACGCAGAGACATAAAATAAACTCGGTCTTAACAAACAGCTTGTGAAAGACACGAAGTTACACAGACCAGGAGATTGGGAGAGGCAGAGGCCAGGACACTTCCTCACTACTGTTATTACAGTGGCCCCATGTCATTTCACAAATACACATCTGTTAGGGTGAATGGGACCACAAATCACTGGTTACTTGGTGACTGTATGTATGGATTCTGCAACAACTTATGAAACTTATAGAAAGTTCTCAAAGCGAGGGTTGGCGAGATAATTAGGTTTGCCGTTCTACTGAACTCTTTGGAAAGATGCTGAAAGTAGTCGTAAGTTTGCAGATGCAACTATTATTCTTTTTGCAAGGACTTTTCCTGACTGCACTGCATTTTACCAAAATTTCTTAACGTCCAGGTGCAGTAAAGGTGCCCGGCACAGTTCACAGAAAGCCACTTCAGGCCATTAAGAATAAAAATATGTTATATAGTTTTTGCCTTGGACTCATTCTCGATTTGTAAAGTATCAAGCAATTTACACTAGAGTACCTCTCGACCAAGAAAGGGGTGAACGACGAATCGGAATAGGCGGGATTGCGTAATCCGCGAAGGAGTTGATGACGATGGTGACCACAATGGACATGACGTGTGTGTCGACGAAGACAATGTTGAAAATGACGATGTTGTTTACGATGACGAGAAGACGAGAATGATGATGACAAGGATGACGATGACAAGGATCACGAGGATGCCGATGATGAAGATGATGATGATGAAGATGACGATGAAGATGACGATGAAGATGACGATGATGATGAAGATTACGATGATGATGAAGATCACGATGATGATGAAGATGAAGATGACAATGATGATGATGATGAAGATGACGATGAAGATGACGATGACGATGAAGATGACGATGATGATGAAGATTACGATGATGATGAAGATCACGATGATGATGAAGATGAAGATGACAATGATGATGATGATGAAGATGACGATGATGAAGATGACGATGATGATGAAGATGACAATGATGATGAATATGACGATGAAGATAACGATGTTGAGAACTATGATGAGGAGGAAGTTGATAAGGATGCCGATGACGATTGGGATATGAGCAAGCAAAGAAGGCAGTAGTCTCTCTGAGCTCACCTCCATAGCCCTTGACGCAGGCGAAGACGATCCAGGAGAGCGCAACAGACCAGAGAGTTCGATGCAGGCCTTCGTACAGCGTGACCTCGATGGGTTGGTAGCTGTAGACGTCCTGCCGCAGGCGGTAGCCGCCGAACAGTGTCACCGCCAGCAGTGCCATAGACGTCACCCACCCTGCCACCACTGTCATCTGTCATCACACACCACACAACTCTCATAACTCACTTTATGGGATGGTGCCAGCATCAGAAATGCTGAAACTGACGCAAACTGATCAAATATATGGCGGTAGGTGTACTAGGAATTTTACTTTTACAGCTTTTCGCTTTCATAACCAGTTAAAAAATTGCATGGTGTTGATAATTCGAAACTTATCGCTTGGGTATAGTATTAAGTCTCACAAAACTGTGTTGGAAGTGCTGATAGTCGAGAGTATTTACCTTGGACATGGCAAAGTCCTTGCGGATGACCTGCAGCAAGTATCCTAGGGCCAATCCTAGGAGGTAGGGTCCTGCCCTAGTGTACACTGGGGTGTACGTCAGATTCCAGTTGTCCTCGTACCACCGGCTGAAACTGCACACCATACTCTCGTCAAGGCAGACTGGGGCACGAAAATACTTTACCTGCTATAGAAAATATGTCAGAAAAAAATAAGAAATAGCCTCTTAATAACACATAAAACTGGTTCGCTTTCATTTCTTGACTTATTTATCCTCTTTCCTACTTGAGAACATCACATTTAAAGGCAAAATCCTTGACCATAAACACACATATTCTGAGTACGATTCACGAGTATCTGATTTAACCAAGAAGTTTTGGTTATTTTAATAAGTAAGCTGTTTCCCCCGCTAGTATTTAGGCATGAAAGCGGAAGGGTTAGGTCTAATAATCACCCTACCTACCCCCCTCCCCCCAAATAAAAACGGTTTTAAAGTTTTTGCCGTTACAAGGAAATGTCGTTCACTTTCAATGTTTTTTTCACAGATGTGTGAAAACACCCCTGGACATCAATGACAGACCAATCCCGAAAACCTCATGAACTCCAAAATAAAAACATAAAATTATCTTGTCGTAGTCATCAGTAGAGACTTCTATTCACTTACTCTGATTCCCAGTGTCCGTACAGTGGATGTTCACATATGACACTGACAAACTGTGGCAGGCGATACCTTATAAAATATGTAGAATATATACACACATACGCACGACCTATAGCCTAAGTATATTCTGGAAGGGTGTGACCACCTTTGAATGTGCAGCTGAAGCAGAATTTTTTGCTAATAAAACAGCCAGAATGAAAGATAAGTATTTAAACTTCTGGATAATGTATTATTGAACGACTAAGTGCAAACCATAAAAAAATTGTGTGCGGATATCAATCCCTTTTCATAAGCACGGATCAGTTGGAATCACATCTGGGCATTAAAATATGTAATGGTCCAGTATTGTTTTTTGTAATTTCCCGCGGATTATTTATCTACCGTACATGCTTAACAAAAAGGCTGTCATGTGATTTCACGCTAAATACCACCGTTTTCGAGAAATTTGTTCATTGCGATTTAACATTACTAATGTTGCATTTCATTGCTCATTAATTTCTCGAAAACGGTGGCATTTGGCATATAAATATAAAACAGGCTTTTTGTTCACTTTATACGGCAGATTACTAATCCGCAGGAAACAACAAAAAATATTAGACAGTTACATTTTTGAATGAACAAATGTGGTTCCACCCTTCTCGGTTTTATAGAAAGGGGTTGATATCCACACTCAATTTTTCTTATCGTTGTTCAATCATACATTATTCAGAAAATCAGCTTTTATTTTTTCATTCTTGCTGAGTTACTAGCAAAACACATATCCTTCAGCTACACGTTCAAAGGTGGTTACCCAGTTCCGGAATAGACTTAGTCTATGGATTATATATAAACACACATACATATAACACACACAGACACTACGTATTTTGTGATGAGGAATCACATGCGGAAGTTTGTTAGTGTTATTAGTGAACAACCTGCATACAATACAGGACAGCAAACACAGCGCCTACTGTATCTCCATTGTTCTCACAGCCAGTTATTGAACACCGCCAGTGCGGATTCGTCTCCTGACTTAGCTGGACTTGATTCACAGTTTTGCACCACACCACGTGGCNATTGAACACCGCCAGTGCGGATTCGTCTCCTGACTTAGCTGGACTTGATTCACAGTTTTGCACCACACCACGTGGAAAAAGAACTTTCAGACGAAACACGAGTGAAACACGTAAATGTTATGTGAAAAGTAGCTACCGTTTAATGAGTTAGCTCCTGCGGTAACAGCAGCCATAAACATGGTTGTCGAACTTTAACGGGGGATAAATGAAGGGAAACTAACGTAGAAAAGTGGGGAAAACACAAAAAAAGTGGTAGGATCGGCACACGAAATGTTTGTACAGTGATTGAAATTTTCCTTTGTTTATTACCTACACCTGCAAAACATATAGAGTTTTTACACATTTTGTTCTCCGACAGTTATTAATTGGTTAAATTAATACTTTAACTGAAAAATCGCTCACGATTTTTTTTCTATCCATGACGAAAAAACAGTGTATGTAGTTGCCACACTGAGTCTGTCAAAATAAAGTGATTTACTTTGCTCGACTACATGATCATTGAGTGTGGTGAGATGGTTATAATGGCTAGAGACGATTTCCTAAATGTTAAACGATCGACCATACGGACACTCAACCACCCACTGTCATTTTTCGATCGTTGTATACAAATTTTAAACGAAAGCCTTTAGATTATGCAGCTTGTGTACACTGGTGTTGCGTAAGTTGCCTTTTGCCACTTCTGCAGGCGTTTTCACTTGAACACCCGAGAAGAAAAAACACCATACTACCACTATTCTCTTTCATTCGTATTCTGTATCCTTCCATAGCATGAGAATATTACATTGTCATGAACTTAATGACGTATTTACGTGTTCATCAATATTAAAGGAGGTATTCATAGAAAGATAAATTAATTATTACTAAACCAATCCGTTATCTGTAGCGCATAAAAAATTCAGAAAACCTCATTTTAAATCTTGTCATAAATACATAGAAAAACTTTTAATATTTTGTTGTTAACATATTAAGTAAAAAATATATGCCGTTATAGGCCGGGATTTTATGCAGTTCAGATATAGCTGTAAATCCTGCTCTTATATATTTTTTAACTAGAATTTCATTTTTTATGCTAGTGCCCAGTTTACGCCATCCTTAATACCTAACCTTTTTCACGCCCACTTATGGTCAGCAGATAATATTATACTTATATTCAGTATGCAATTAAATGCTTTAGCTTGAACGAAATTTTAGTCACCGAGTTCTGTGGAAAATTTGCGACCGCGTATATTTCATAGTTTCTGTTTAAAATTTAAGTTAAGGTACGAAAACAAGAGAAATTCATTTAATATTCACCTACCACAATGCATAAAAATGTATCCAAAGGAAACGTCCAGAACATTTTTAAAATTCATTCCTAGATATTAATCAAGTTATACGTAGGCCTACTGCAGCTGTTAGCCGTGTTTGAAGTTAATCAAGACATGGGACACAAGAACTTTATTTCATTACGGAATGGTAGTGGCCAGCTTTCTGTGAACGCACTCCAATGAAAAGTTGGACGAGTTCTGTCAAATTAAGAACTGAATCGTCGCTAGCATTATGACTTTGATAGTCTCTGTTCCTATGGCCACAGAACTATTTGCCCAGATTTCAGTGTCTTGTATCGACATCGCGTATGTTTAGGTTGCGTGTGCGTGTTCATCCGAGAGCACGCCTGGTGAAAGAAGCGGAATGTCTACTATCCCAAGAGCAGCCCTGGTGGAAGAAGCAGGAGAAATGATCATCCGAGAGCACACCTGGTGAAAGAATAGGGAGGCGTGCTCATATGAGCGGGAATCTGGTGAAAGAAGCAGGAGGTATACTCACTTTTGACCACTGTAAGAGGCGGTGACCGCCATAAGGGCTGTGGTGGATGCCACCAGCGCCGCGATGAGGAGCGTCCACCCTGCCTTCGGCCACCTCCACAGCGGGTACAGTATCAGCGGCGACAGCCAGTAGAACTGCATGTCGGTAGCCAGGTACCACGACTGCACGATGCACTGCAACATGTGGTGTTGTACACATCTTAAATCACTAGATTTGATCCTCTCCTTTGAATCCTGATGCAATAGTGACTGTTTTTTTACGTTCATGTCTAATGAGAAAATTAACGAAAGTACACNCTCTCCTTTGAATCCTGATGCAATAGTGACTGTTTTTTTACGTTCATGTCTAATGAGAAAATTAACGAAAGTACACTAACAATAGGTTACATGCAGCATTTCACTTGAATGCCTGTGAAACTGGATCGCTGATGTAGACTGTACTTGGTTTTTTACTTAATGTGTGCATACTTGACATTAACTCATACATCACATACTAAGATCTACATAATACAAATACATATTTAATATTTAGATCCAAAAGCAGCAACAATGATTCTAAGCTTATTGCTAGAGACTGGAAGATTTACTGAACTCGCTTCATATCATTAGCGCAACATTTGTTTTGCGAAAATATCTACCCACAGAATAGACTTCAATACCCTTTAAGCGCCCGTGCATCTTTCGTATTGTTACTGACCATGTGTCTTTGTCAGAAGAAGTTTCCTTACATGACTAGGCCAATCAGAATTGAATTACCCTGACTGTGAAAATCGTGCTCACGGGCAGACGGGTGAAGCATGTAACAAATGAAACATAAAAAACACGACAGCAGATTTGAGATAAAGTTTTTTTTTCGGGTGTAACTAGTTGTGGGAAATGTTTGCAAGGAGAAAAAAAGGCGATTCTACTTTTTATGGAACTTTTGAAACATTTGAATGTACGTGTCACGCAGTTGGATGACAGAGTACTTGACACACCACATCTTGGTTGAACCACATATTACCGGTACTTATTGGACGACTCTCGATCAATAAACAACCCTCAAGAAAAGAAAGAGCGAATAGCATACAGTCCAGTCGAATAAAGTCGACTTCTCACAAGGGAAGCTGCCAATCAGAAGGCGTGTGCTGGTGTGTAGAGACGACTATGAGGTTTAGCTTAAAGTTTGCTGACCAGTGAAAGTTTTCATTTCCTCTTTACAGCAGAACTTTCTGATAACACAAGAGGGTTTATTAAAGTCGTGTGGTCAGCCTAAAGGTCTATCTCTGAGGCGACATGGGCACAATTACCAGAGGGGTTATTCCAGATTTTCACACATGGGGAATATGGTGAAAACTGCCAATGGCCGGTGTCTTCTTGGAGTACTCCCATATCCCCTACCCACGCACTCCATCACTGCTCCTTATCTCCACGTCAGTTCGCCCTCGCGGATGCTAGAGACCTCCGTTCAGCATCCTCGAAATCTGTCAGTTCAATTTGTACATAACAATTAATTTCCCTTTGCAAATTTCACATGCCACTCAGAGGAATTTCCTTACCGTATTTTCGTTAGAGTTGTAGTTGTTGACGTAGAGCAGGTTGCTGTACCACCAGTCGACGCACTTGCGCTTCTCGTCCTTGATGAACTCGTCCCACATGGGTCCGGAGCCCAGGTGGTACAGCATCGTTGCGTAGAAGAAGATCACGACTGCGTAGGCCGGGGTAACTCTGCAACAGAACAAACCCACAGTCAGATCTCAATCAACTAGGCGACTCCTTCAGTCCTGCTTCATATCTCTTTTTTTCTCCCGATAGGTAGGGGCACGTTTTTTTTTCGCGAAAAGATTCCAGGATAAGTATGAGTTCCAACGCACTTTAGTTTAGAACCTCTTTCGTGATTGGATCTTCTACATTGTTACGCGTCTTTTCTGTCTGCCTGCGAATCGCGGACGGTCAGTATCAGGGAAACTGGGTTCTGATTGGTTCACTCGTGTAACATGCTGTCTTCGCACGAAGAAGTCAAATGAAGACTGTAATTATGTATGTAGGATTTTGAAGTCCAGCCTCCGCGTAAATCTTTTAGCGAAAAACAAGTGGCCCTACCGATGGGTATTCTTTCGCAGTATGTAGCAAGTAATGGTACAGGGAATGACGACCAAATATTTCCCCTGCCAACCCTTTCAGGTCCTGTGTGTTCTATACATTGGACACTTCGAACGAAGGTGATTTAATTATCTACGCTTAACACAATAGAAAAAGGTCATCCAGCAAAGGAACTTGATTATGCAGCGGCAGATATCACATGTGGTTTATTTAGACTATACTACGTAGTCGCATTAACATCCACTGCCAATAACATTAAACATAAACACTCATTTTTTGGTGGGGTCGCGGTGGTGTAGTGGTTAGACTACCCGTCTCCCACCAAGGCGAACCAGGCTCGATTCCCGGCGGGGGTCGCCCCTGGATTTTCGCGCGTGGGAATCGTACCTGACGATGCCGCTGGTCGGTGGATTTTCTCGGGGATCTCCCGTTTCCCCAGCCCTTGCATTCCGGCTCTGCTCCATACTCACCTCGCTACACCCTCATCGTATCCCAAGACCTCGAGGATTAAGAGCCGCCAAAATCTCTTCACTCACTCACTCCTTTTTTGGTCCTAACATATGAGAGTTAATTACACTAGCACTAGCACCATTTCAGACAAAGGGTCTGCTGTTCTTAAAGCTACATTTTTATATATGCCTGCGAGAGTTAATTGAGCACTTTTAAAATACACCCAGGAGAAATTTCAGTGCTCACGCGTATAATTCGACTTGGCATTTCTCTAGTGAAAAATATTATTTTAAGTCTCACTCCAAGGCTGCAGCTTATGGGGATGCTAATGAGTCATTTACTCTTCCACACAACCACGAATCTAACGGTTGTGAAAAATAATCTTGTTTAAAAATAACTGAAAGGAAATTCATAAAGTTATGAAGATGCTCATACTATGCTAGACGAAATGCCTTTCGAGCAACTTATAGGTAGAAACGAGGTATCGTATGTAATACAAAGTGATTCCACACATGTAACTTTAGCGAGGATGTGATATATTCCNTAGGTAGAAACGAGGTATCGTATGTAATACAAAGTGATTCCACACATGTAACTTTAGCGAGGATGTGATATATTCCATCTATAATTGTCACGAGAGTACTGTACCTTATCTAATAAAGTTTGTAATGCAATTGTGATGTTTCATAAACACACGTGGTTTAATCCTTTCGCTGCTCGTGTTCGCAAATGTACACTCGTCGTAAGACTAGAATTGTATGGTGTTTGCTGCAAATGCCAAGGACCCGCGTGGCTAAAAACGTTTGTTTGTGATTAGCTTGCTTGCTGGTCACTACAAATATTACCGAACATCACGGAAGTTTTTCATTGTTTCGGAGATCGAAGGGGAATCAAACAATAACAAGAAGAACACACTTTTTATTCAACGCACAACCGTGGCAAACTTAATTTTATTCTCTTATCGAAAGGTTAACAAGAAACCGTTAACAATCCTGCACGTAAGTCTTACACACACTGAGAGTATTTTTTAAAAATAGATTTGAGTGCTTAAAGTACATCAATTTTAAACATCAAGCATAGGCTACTGTCAACAAACCAATTTGTTTTAGCGCGAAAAACTAACATCACTGGGACTTTCCCTGCACGCTGTGGAGACAGAGATCTGCTGTATCTGCAAGGGATTNAGGTAGAAACGAGGTATCGTATGTAATACAAAGTGATTCCACACATGTAACTTTAGCGAGGATGTGATATATTCCGTCTATAATTGTCACGAGAATACTGTACCTTATATAATAAAGTTTGTAATGCGATTGTGTTGTTTCATAAAAACACGTGGTTTAATCCTTTCGCTGCTCGTGTTCACAAATGTACACTCGTCGTAAGACAAGAATTGTATGGTGTTNACACGTGGTTTAATCCTTTCGCTGCTCGTGTTCGCAAATGTACACTCGTCGTAAGACAAGAATTGTATGGTGTTTGCTGCAAATGCCAAGGACCCGCGTGGCTAAAAACGTTTGTTTGTGATTAGCTTGCTTGCTGGTCACTACAAATATTACCGAACATCACGGAAGTTATTCATTGTTTCGGAGATCGAAGGGGAATCAAACAATAACAAGAAGAACACACTTCATTTTATTCTCTTATCGAAAGGTTAACAAGAAACCGTTAACAATCCTGCACGTAAGTCTTACACACACTGAGAGTATTTTTTTTAAAAAATGGATTTGAGTGCTTAAAGTACATCAATTTTAAACATCAAGCATAGGCTACTGTCAACAAACCAATTTCTTTCAGCGCGAAAAACTAACATCACTGGGACTTTCCCTGCACGCTGTGGAGACAGAGATCTGCTGTATCTGCAAGGGATTAGAATGATCGGGGTTTTTCTCACCTGGTGTACCGGTGAAGGTAGAAGGTGACGATGTTGAACGAGTGATTCTTCTTCCGTTCCCTCATGAATATGTAGGCGAGAAGGACACCCCCGATGAGCAGGAAAGAGTCGGTTGATAGCGAACCGTTCATCATTATCATCATGTACCAACTCTGCTTGAACTGGAGGAAAAAAAAAAAGTGTTATTAGCACAGTGCACAAAAGTAATTCCGGTGGATTTTTAATACAGTTGGGTGAATTTTTAACAGAAGTAAACTTTAGCAATGTTTAAAACTCTTCCTAAAATAAATGCTTCAACGAAGACATCCACGAAAATACATATATGTATCAGCTTATTTTTTTTTTTAAATGGTGGACTTTCTTTTGACATAATAATTACTGTAGACTGGTACATTCGTTTTGGGTACATTCTGTGACATAATTTTGCTCTTTAAGTATCGAAAACCAAAACTGGTTGGTTGGCGGGTTTCCTCGTAGTTATCTCCCGTCTCCCCAGTCCTTTCATTCCGGCGTTGCTCCACGCTCACCTCAGTAACCCTCATCGGCTCTCAAGACCTCGCCGTCGAGAGCCGGCCAGATCTCTTCACTCGGCGCGGCGGCGTGATCGAGTGTCGGCGGTGCAGGCGGCGGGGGGGTCACTCACGCGAGACGTCTGGTCGTCGTTGGTCCTGGGGGTGCGGTAAACGGTGGCGTGCGCGTGGAAGACGACGACCCAGGCGATGGACAGGAAGCGGATGCCGTTGATGCAGCCGAGACTCCCGTCAGGACTGCTGGTGTTGAAGAGGGGCGGCGCGTTCGTCTTCACGGAGAAGGCCAGCAACGCCGTGCGACAGACGTTCTCGCCTTCTGCCAACACGAAAGCACACGCTATGCTTAACGACTTTCAACAGCCACGATCTCTTCCATCTACGCTTGTTAGATGTGCAGGTTGGGATGGAGGGGAGGGCTGTACTTCTCGTCGACAGCGAGATCACTAGAGACGTAAGGGGCCGCGGTGGCTGTGTGGTTATACTGCTCGCCTCCCAGCAAGGCGAACCGGATTCGATCCCCGGCTGGGCTGCTCCCGGATCTTAGCACGTGGGAATCGTGCCGGACGATGCCGCTGGTCAGTGTGTTTTCTCGGCGTGATCCCCTTAAGTGCGAAAGTCCGGGAGCGGCCCTGCTGGGAGTCGAACACGGTTTGCCTTAGTGTGAAGCGAGTGACCCAGCCGTAATGCTACCGCAACCCACCTCACGTGCGTATGATGTGCGTAACTGTGCGTAACTGTGCGTAGGAGTCTCCACTCCAAGTTACACCTTCATGATCAGCATCGCCGACAGAAGGGGTGGCTAGAGGGAACCCGAGATCATCGCATAGACGAAGTAGAGGGTGGAGGGACGTATAGCGTACTTCTATTGGATGTTAGTCTACGTTTGGCCATTACACTGGGCGAAGGAAGACTAGTGGTGAAATAACTTGTTATATAAAACATTTTCTGTACTACATTTACGTTAAAAATTTTCGTCATACTTTATAGAAAGTTAACTGAAAAAAATTCTACATTTCGCAGTACAACAAAGCCCTGCAATGATGCAGTGTCCGAAAAAAAAAATGTTCGTTCGTTCGCAGAAATATGTTCTGGTGTACGTGTTTTTAATTATTAAGAATTCTTGAGACATGAAAATATGTAATTTGATATCTAATTATGCAAAATCTAGGCCCCAGAAGAGGTTTTGCTTCATAAAGGCCATATAGCATATACCGAATTATCACTCTCACGTGCACAACATAATAACCGGAAATTTCGTGTGAGTTATTTAGACGGACAACTGTGTAGTTATTCAACGTGACTTCACTAGTCCGATGGTTGTTACCTTATTGATAAGTACTTCTTTCTTGTAGACTGCACTGTACTTGATTAACTCTTTCTGTTTTGGTATGTTTGTCAATAACTAAGCTCCGCAAGGCGTACAAACAAAAAATAAAAAGTTTTTTTTTGCACACGTTACACGGAAACACAAACAAGCCTTCCGAAATTCCCGTTTTCCTGATAATGAGCTGAAGGATAATAAATATCGACTCCTTTTCCACAAATGCACACTAAATTCGTTTATGTTATGATGCAGTCATAAAAATAAATGCATAGAGCTTGGAAGAGTAAGCATACAAAAGTACGAACATTTTAAGAACTAATATAATTAAGCATGGCAGAGTTGCTACAGTTATTTTAGACACTGTAAAACTGCAGTTGTTAATGCTGTGGCAGAAAACATTTTAAAGGGAATTAATAGATGGAAAAATGATTATAGTAGAAATGTATATAATAGCAGCCTTTGGCACTGAATTTTGATATAATTTACAAAGTAGACTTTTTTATCACAAAAACCTACAAGATAACATTGACACATGCAAATTTACATGATTTCTTATATCCGGCGGCCCAGTGGATAGGCGTTATTACTTCTGTGTAGTAGCCTGTTCTGTGGCCATGCATCATCTAGGTTTCGAACATACGAACATCTCGCACTGTGAGCTGGCGATTACAAACAGAAGGAGTTTATGAAATTTTCTGGCCTATTTGATTAGCGTTGGCGTTTGATTTGGGAATTGTGTATTCTGGTACCACGTAAGGCGACTTGAGACATAGTTTGCTTGTGATATTTTGAGACGTTCTTTTTGCCATCAGATGTCGATTGGATAACGATTGAAACCGAAATAACAAATTCGTGAAATATGTTGTCTAGTAAAAATATTGGTACTTACTCTTCGCATCTTTAGATGGATTTCTCTGCAGGTATACATCGTACCCCGTGCCTACGATGACTAGAGCTGCGATCAAAGCCATCAGGGCCCTGGAAGAAAAACAAAACACACATATAATTATTATAAAATCATCCTGGAATACCGGAGGTACGATATTTTGTTTTGCAGATAGAATTTCAGAGGTAGTTAAGCTCAACCAGACCATCATAGAACCATGGCAGTCACGGGGTGAAAGTTTCAAAATTGGTAGCTTACTGGAATGAGCAAATAGTTTGGTCACAGTTAGCGTAACGAAAACAGGGAATACTTCATCCCTAATTGTTTTTGAAAAAGGGACATTTTTGTTGAAAGCTCTGAAACTGAAAAAAACTATTATTATAAACAGCTAAAGAAGCTTCTTTTCCTAAGCCTTCATAATTTTTCACGGACCTAGGCAGTCGACTATCTTAATAGCGAAACACCACGGCTGATAAAAATCTATGCAGTTGGCTCTCACAATCAGAGTGAGTACGTTAAAAATCTTTGACGCGTTGAAATGTGTAAATATAAAACTTTGGCGAAAAAAAAATATATATTATAATTTTTGTACGCGAAATATTTTATAAGCTCGCGGAAGATGGTAGAGGAAAGGACCTGAACAAATGAAGAAAATTTTCTCCTATATTATCGCGTTCCATCAGTGTAGGGCTAGGCCAGCGGTTACAGTATTGGGAAAAGAAGCTGCTTGGCTCCTCTCGACCTGTCCAATTGTAACCAACGTATAACTTCTTGGAGTTTCAGTATTTGGTCACAGTTATCAATGCCCACCTGTGACGCACAATTGCTCATTACGCCACGGGGTCAACGACAGCTCTCTGCGAGCTTGCGACAATACGTCCACTCTAAGAAATGAAAGTGATCTTTGAATGAATGGTGCAGTGGGGGGAATGACTAGATGGAGATTTATGGACAGTCGCCATTGCGATGCGGGGCACTTGTCTTATTTAAGTATTTTTTTTCGTGCTCAGTTCGGTTTTTTCATTACAGACATCTGCATCGCAATGGCGAATGCCCAAAAATCTCCATCTAGCTACGAAATTAATCTGGACTCACAACCGTCCGTCGCATCCGTCAGTCGCCCGTCCGTCCGACGGTCACGTGATCTTAAACCAATCGCAGGACAACTATTTTTTCTATCCTAAATCCGTCAAATATTTTCCGAACTTGAACTTTCGACGGACCGACGGATGGGCCACCGCCTTCTGACGATATTACGTAGACGCGAATACGTACTTTGAAATAAAATGCAGGGTGGTGAAACTACGTTTATTTATCTTTGGCAGTAAATGAAAAAATTTGAAATGTAAAAAAAAATTAGTACCTATATATTATTATTACGTAAAATAAATTATTTTCAAAAAATTGTATATTTCTTGAAAATGTATTTACAACCAAACATTACCACAAACAAAAGAAAGATCGTGGTGTTAAGTTGTAACACCGAAATTTTGCTATACATAAAGATCTACGGACGACGGATCGTTGTGAATCTTTCAACTGACGGATGAAAACACAGATGGATGACTGACTGACGGACGGATGGCTGGCAGATGCGACGAATGGTTAATAGTCCACCTTTATTATCAGATTTAAAGACTCTTCTTTGTTAAGTGAGCACTTTTGAAATCAACCCCTGAAAAATATCACTACCTGTAACTACACGCATACTACAGTACGCATTGACTCGCAGGCTTCCAGTTAAGTTGGCAGCGGGTTAATGAAAATAGTTCTAACACCTGACGTTTTATTGAGAGTGTAATATATCAATTTATGGCTCCTGAAGCCTTTGCCTTTTTTTTCGTTTGTACACATTAGATCACGAACTTGCATATAATTGATAGAGCTTATTCCTTAACAATTCCCTGGTTTCCAGTTATATGATGCAAGAATAAAGCGAGATGGTCCAAGGAACCGTTAATCTTATATATAGAGAAAGGATACAGAATGAGAAGGAAAGTAGATTCTGAACATGGCTTTTGAAAATGCTCACTTTACAGTGAACAAACTTTCCCACGTAAGTGCATAAGCATATTGAGAAAACGCGAGTGGAATAATTTTCCCCCATACATCCACAGTAGCGTTCCAGCATTTTCTCGGGAAAAAGCCAAATACGTGGGGAAGTTCCGTACTTANTTCCCCCATACATCCACAGTAGCGTTCCAGCATTTTCTCGGGAAAAAGCCAAATACGTGGGGAAGTTCCGTACTTTGAATATTAATAACACTTAAAGCATAGCTATATTTGCAGTCTGATATGTGGTATAATATTCACACAACATTTGTTTAGTACAGTGTTGCACTGCGTCTGTGCGCGTTCTCTCCTAGTAAGCCTATATTTCGTGTACCCGCTAGTCATACAGCGTTAACGAGATATTCAACAACCTTTTAAAAAAAAAATGCTCAATAAATTTTGGCCGGACAAAGTTTATTAACATGTATGCATTATATACAAGTTCTACATGACCAAGAACATGCACATTTCTAGAAATACGAATTAATTCCTTAAAAACCGTATTTCATCGCCAATTTCAAATTTGATCTTCTTACTAGCGAACAATACAGGTGATGAGTAAATACTAATTAATTGCGATCGTGAATGAACATTCTTAGGACAACGTCTAACATTCCACGAAGACAGCACCGCACACCAGAAGATATTATCCACGGAAAGGGTACCGTGATATCCTAAGCAGAGAAGGAAGACACACGTGGTGTCGTTAAGTAGTTAGTGTCGGACCATTGAAGCATGTTCCCATGCAACGTCCCATATGGAAGACGATGTGAATGAAAGGGTTGTGCGAAGTACGCAGACCACAGACTAAATATGAGGTAGAGCGATCTCGCTGGCTGCGCACAACCAGCCTCCGTGCCCCAACATTGGACTGCTTCTCAGCCAATACGACGAGCGAAAGCGGGCGTCGATTGGATTCGAGTTCGGAACACCGTTTAGTAAACAATTACTTTCAGGTGTTTGTGTACTTCCTATGAACCAATTTGTAATGCAGTTCGATTAGATTACAATCGGCGAAAGTGTTTTATTCGTATGAAAGAAGGCTGTCTTTTGAGAACCGAGGTATAGACAAACACGTTCGTCGACGANTTCCCCCATACATCCACAGTAGCGTTCCAGCATTTTCTCGGGAAAAAGCCAAATACGTGGGGAAGTTCCGTACTTAGAATATTAATAACACTTAAAGCATAGCTATATTTGCAGTCTGATATGTGGTATAATATTCACATAACATTTGTTTAGTACAGTGTTGCACTGCGTCTGTGCGCGTTCTCTCCTAGTAAGCCTATATTTCGTGTACCCGTTAGTCATACAGCGTTAACGAGATATTCAACAGCCTTTAAAAAAAAAAAATGCTCAATAAATTTTGGCCGGACAAAGTTTATTAACATGTATGCATTATATAAAATCTCTACGTGACCAAGGACATGCATATTTCTAGGAATACAAATTAATTCCCTGTAAAACCATATTTAATCGACAAGTTCAAACTTTATCCTCTCACTAGAGAACAATACAGGTGATGAGTAAATACTAATTAATTGCGATCGTGAATGAACATTCTTAGGACAACGTCTAACATTCCACGAAGACAGCACCGCACACCAGAAGATATTATCCACGGAAAGGGTACCGTGATATCCTAAGCAGAGAAGGAAGACACACGTGGTGTCGTTAAGTAGTTAGTGTCGGACCATTGAAGCATGTTCCCATGCAACGTCCCATATGGAAGACGATGTGAATGAAAGGGTTGTGCGAAGTACGCAGACCACAGACTAAATATGAGGTAGAGCGATCTCGCTGGCTGCGCACAACCAGCCTCCGTGCCCCAACATTGGACTGCTTCTCAGCCAATACGACGAGCGAAAGCGGGCGTCGATTGGATTCGAGTTCGGAACACCGTTTAGTAAACAATTACTTTCAGGTATTTGTGTACTTCCTATGAACCAATTTGTAATGCAGTTCGATTAGATTAAAATAGGCGAAAGTGTTTTATTCGTATGAAAGAAGGCTGTCTTTTGAGAACCGAGGTATAGACAAACACGTTCGTCGACGANGGCGAAAGTGTTTTATTCGTATGAAAGAAGGCTGTCTTTTGAGAACCGAGGTATAGACAAACACGTTCGTCGACGATGTTGACCTCGACGGTTGTGTTGCTTTGGGGGGCAGGTCGACTCCGGGAACACGAGCACACGCGGTCTACCTCGTCTTCAGTCTGTGGTGCGAGACGGTTGTCAGTAAGGCTTGTGACTCACAGGAAGGCGTAGTCCGCAGGCGCGTAGGCCCTGTTGACGGACCGCGCCGTGTGGCAGTCCCCGGGTCGCAGCTCGGCGACGGCGTGCACGTCCGTGCGGAGGACCCAGTCCGCCAGCAGGTCGNGCAGTCCCCGGGTCGCAGCTCGGCGACGGCGTGCACGTCCGTGCGGAGGACCCAGTCCGCCAGCAGGTCGCCGAGGTGCTCCTCCACGTCCCTGGACGAGCAGCTGGAGGGCACGCACACCCCCACCTGGTAGCCGGCGGCCTCGGGCGGCCCTCCACTCTGCAACCCAACACACCTGGGGGTCAGTTCGCGCTGTATTGCACCCACGGTTACTCACAGCTCTTCTCAACACCTGCCCAAGTCCTACTTCCTGGAGAAAAAATCTCTGAGCCAAGTCTAGAAAATTACACCGAAGGGAAAACTCACCGCATCCATGCGCGCTCAGTTCAATAATATTTAGCGTGGAAACTATTCATTGCTAGGAATTAAACACACACGTACATTTTATCTCTGTACAATTTAATAAAAGATAAGAGTCTTTAATTTCATCGAAAGTGTACAACTCTTGTGAAGCATGACAAATACGTCATGCATGGGGTGATTTTCCAAAGATTTTAATTCACAAAGTGTGAAGAAACTGCTAATTCGCTATACTACTATTTTGGCACACTTCCTGTCAGATCCAATGGACAAGAAAATACTGGAAACTGCAATACAAGTCAAATTAAATGTTAATAAACTGCTACTTTTCTAAAATAGCAGAACATTAATTATGTACCTCTCTTTACCACAGTGTATCTATGTTTTTAGCAACCCCCAAAAAACTGTTTACTTAATCGTATTTGTGCATTTCATCTAACCAAATAACCGCTTCATTTAGTACATGCGTGCATTTTGGTGAACCAAATAACTGTTCTTCTCAGCATATCTGTATACTTTGGTGAACCAAAAAAGTTCATGATATCGATGTATTTTCATGAACCAAACAAACTGTTTGTCTCAGCTCAGCCACACATTTCGGTGAACGAAACAACAGCTTCTCTCAGCATGTAAGTGTATTTTGGTGAACTAGGAAACTATTTTTCCTTGTGTGTGTGTTTTGACGAACCAAACTACTGTTTCTCGTCTGTACATTTTGGTGAACTAAAACCATCGTGTGTATTTTGGTGAACAAAAGGGCTGTTTTTTTTATGCGTGTGTGTTTTGCTGAACCAGAGTATTTTCCATCTCAGAAATAGTTGTTTGGGTTATCTAAATGCATTATTGATATTCTAGCTGTGTATGCGTGTTGAGGATGAATGGCATGACAGGTACCTGGCTGCCGGGAGAGTTGGTGTCCGACGCACAGTTGAGGCAGGCGATGGAGGCGGTGCAGTACTGGCCGGAGAAGCCCTGCGAGGGGGCGAACACCTCCAGACACTGGTCGTAGTCGCCTATGACGTCACCGGAGCTCGCGAGCAGACCCGCGGGCACCTTGGCCGATGCGTCAAACACTGCAGAAGAGATCAAGTAATCAGACAGGAGTAGTCCAAGTAAGGATGGTCAGCAGGTGTCAAGGTTCGTGCTGGCTTAAAAATAACAATCGTTATGATAATGAGGTACAGACAATTCATACGTAATGAAGTTAATAGGGCCTAACACATACAACACGAAAAACTACTGCAGTCTTGGTATCAT
Organism: Clitarchus hookeri; assembly: GCA_002778355.1. Classification (NCBI taxonomy): domain Eukaryota; kingdom Metazoa; phylum Arthropoda; class Insecta; order Phasmatodea; family Phasmatidae; genus Clitarchus; species Clitarchus hookeri. Next base: position 56,084 of record NQII01006553.1, read on the forward strand.
TAGAAAAAGCATTAGTAAGAGCAGGGTTAGTCCGAGTAAAGAAGGAAAAAAGTGGCAAAACCACATCAAGTATTACAGTTGGAGGTATATAGGTTTCGCTTATTCTGTTGCCATCGACCTAGACTTCTCATTCTTCTACATTATCGTGCCACAGCTCTTTAGTCAGCGGCTGCTTAAATGGCGAGAGCCTTCTTTTTTATTTGAATTGGCTGCATGTGATACTGTCCCGACATTTCTAGTCCAATCAGTTGTAATCCATGCATGAAAGGAACACATGAAAATGGATTATTAAACTCTAATCTGTCCCCGAAATAATTTTGTCGAGTCCACGGACATCTAATTATTCCGAAAGTTATGCATCAGATAACTCGAGGACTCGGAGAAGTCCCAGAGTTCATTAACCAAACTTATTTGCAACGTCATATATATATATATATATATATATATATACATACACACAAACTGTATACAAACTGTACACAAAAGGAAAACAATGACCAGTAAAGTAAATCCATTGCATGGGGGAGATGTCATTCATTGTTAAGAGACTAATTCACGGTCACAAACATCTGCTGCCAGTATAGTGAATTTAAATTAAGTAAATTGATTATGCATTGATTATTGGTCCCTTAGGGTGAGGGAATGCTGCACCAGAACATGTATTATATTTTATATATAATTATATATACACATACACACACTCTCACACAACACACACAGGCTGTATCTGAACTCTGTGCAGAAACGGAAGCAACAGCATCTGTAGGCTTAAACAAAGAGAAAATTTTGGTAAAAAAAAAGTTTGGAAAGGTAATCGTGTACTGCAAGTACGTAAATGTACAACATGTTGCCTATCACTAAGCGACCACGCCGCGGTGTTGCCCACTAAAGCCTGTTCACTGTAAAGTGAGCACTTTTGAAAGAAACCTTTGATGAAAATCACTGGCCGTAACTACAAATAACCACTACTGGCACGCATGATCCAGTTAAGTTGGTAGCGGATTCATGAAAATAGTTCTTAATACTTGACGTATTGTGATGGTGGAGTTAAAATTTATAGTCTATGAAGTTACTAAAGTGAGTATGAATTCACATATTAGTAACGCATTTTTATTCCTAAAAATCCCCCGGTTTCGCATGGATGGCGCATAAATAAAATTATCAGGCTCATGGCAATGTTAATGTTTACATATGATGGAAAGATACAAATTGGGCAGGAAAGTAGATCATACGTAGGGCTTTCAAAAGTGCTCAGTTAACCGTGAACAACAGATTCAACAATGCACAGTCGTAGTTGCTGGAGACGCTTGTTCAAGTGTTACCAACCCCCCTCCTACCCCCTCTTGAATGCACGCGTAGACTTATCGGGGGCGGCGTACAAACTAACGTGACCAACTGTTACAGCCACTGTGCATTACAGACAGAGGGGAAAAAAAACACTGCGATGTGGTCGCCTAGCGACAGGCAACCTGCTTGACACGTACGTACTGCCAGTTGCGCACTCCCGACATTGCTGCGTCTAACTTCACCTTCGTTTAAGTAGTATACACGATTGCTTTCCGGACATTTCGTTACTGGGATTTTATGTTTACGATCGTAGACATATTGCACATGAAGGGTATTTATTACCAGTGCCGTACGCAGCGAGGAATCAGAACACAAAGCTCTGAGAGATTTCCCGACGGGTAGTCGGGTTTGTGTAAGTTAACACACCTCCCGTTTACGGATGTCTGATGGCAACGTCTTTGAACACGTAGTAGGTTGTTCACTGGTCGCAAAAATTACACTGGACATATGTAAGTACAATTCGCATCAAAATTTTTACATGATTGCAACACTTCGGTTCACAATTTAACGAGTGACCGAACGGGTTAAAGCCTTAACTGCAGTGGCTTCCTTTTCTACACAGAGTTCAAATACATCCTGTGTGTGTGTGTGTACAGAACGTTCGGAAACTCAGTGTCCAAACTCCAGACATGCAGTAGTTTCTTTGGAGCAATAGTTACACAAAAGCCCTGTACATTCATATCCGGAACCTTATTTTCAAATCATTTAATTGTGTTCAAAGTTGAAACGTACAACGCCTGGAGAACAAGGCAGTGCGATCCTGCGTGTAGGATAAATTGCATAGGAAGTAGGCGTACTTCGCTGTATATGTAATAAATTATTATCGCACGCATACGACCTATGCAACTTGTCTTACACGCACGGTCACACAGCCTTGTTCTCCAGGCGTCGTACGTCGCAACTTTGAACACAATTTATTTGATATAAAAATACGTTTCCGGATATAAGTGCATAGAACTTTTGTGTTACTATTGGCCCAAAAAAACCTTGAATGTAGTAAGAGCACTAAGTTGTTGAACATTCTGTAGATATCACAGTGACCTAAGGGGTCCAAATTGATTAAGGGAAAGTATGCTGCCACCACAATCAATAAATTTGCGGACTGACTGATGACCCGATCACCTCGTGTGTAGACAGCCATGCATTACGGCGTCAACAACTGTCCTATGTAAAAAAAAATTTAAGCAGCCGTTTAAAACCGGGAGATTAAAAAAAAAACACCGACAATGTTTCGTGTGTTGTGCGGGACGGAAAACGGATCATTTCTCAAGAAGGGGACTTACGTCCTAAATGCATGGTCTGGGCGCTGTAGGGCTGGTTCCGTGGCCACCACGGTCACCAGATCTGACACCTCTCAGCTGTTTTCTTTGGGATGCTGTGAATGGTATGGTGAATGAGACTCCTGTACCATCGCAGTAAGGACCTTATCGCTTGAATCCAAGCAGCGACTGAACTACTGTGCTCACAATCGCACGTGGGATCAATCTGTGCTGAAGTAAGCTCTGTAATCAAGTAGGGTGTCGACACTACTTTTGCAATTTAACGCACGATGTGGTGCTCTTGCTGGGTTGGTGGTGGTTTCCCTGACACAATGTGAAACGTACACCACTGTCCATATCCGAAGTGTTGTCAAACTTCGACGCCCCACAGTGCCCAAACCATGCTTTCCCGGACATCGCAGCCCCCCATCCCCAATAGAAAAATGATCGGTTTTCCGTCTCGCACAACATACTAAGCGCTGTCGGCGTTGTTTTGAATCACTTGGTACAGACATTTTGGCAAGGTTTTGGCAGATTTGTTGGCGAACAGCTATCAAATGTTGCAATCCAGAAGTTGATACATGCATGCGCAGCACTCCAGTGTATGTTGGTACTCACTGCGGACGGCCCAGGAGGTGCCGTTGGCCAGCTCCCGGAGGAAGGCGCGACTGTGCTGCAGGCAGTCCAGAGACACGTTCCCGAGGGACTCGCCACCGCTCCCTGGGGCGAAGGGCTCCTTCAGCAGTTCCCTGAGGAGGTCTGCGGCGTCGGGCGCCGCCCCCGCGCCGCCCCCGAACGCCAGCCACAGCCCCAGGACGATCGCCGTCTCCAGCCTCATCTCCACCGCCGTCTGCCGCTACTGGACCTGCAACAACACGGGTATACACAGGCATGGTCGTGACGTAGCGTCCTTGTGCGAACACTCCCTCTCTTTTTTTTCCCCGTTCCTCTTCAACCACCAATCAGCAATGGACATACCAGGACAAAGACACCTGTTGACGAGCCCTTGACACCAAAACACGGACCTGAGCTACCACACGCGGTTTATTCGGGAGACGTCTCGACGCTAGGTCTTTCCTGTCTCTCTCCCCTTACCTTCCCTACTTGCTGTAACCTCGGCGTCAATCTACGGCCGGAACCAACAACTGCCTCGTTTGAAACGCAGCGCCACAAAGAGACTACCACTCCCCCCATCCGCACGTCTCGCCCCTGCATTCTGATGCGCGAACTCCTTTGTAGCGTATTTGAAAAGAAGACATCTTATGCATTCACCACCTGCTCTTCCAAGGGGGATAAAGAGAGACAGACTGTGAGAATGCTACTCGAACATTTTCCTCGTTGCGTACGTTAACTTTCGAAACTTTCTCGAAACGCCGTAAGCCGTATTCCTTTCGAAGGGAGTCACTACTAAAAAATTTGACCCCCCTCATTCACCACCGGTTTATATACAACTGGCGAAGTAGCAAACATAAGATTTATTATAGGTGCTGTAAGACACTTTTTGTTTCATGTCTTTAAAATCCCATGCATGCTGCGCCACAGCTCAGAGCTCTGAACACACAGGTCAGTAGGCATTGGTGTGCCTGCAATGTGGCTTTCGACTCGCCTTAACTTCGGTGGATCGAATACTAAAAACAAACGTTTTTGGCACAGACTACTTGAGAGCACGGAGATGAAACAACCGCTTACATCGGGAACTCCAGTTGCACACGCCAGCAAAATGGCGTCATCGGCCAGTAAAATGTTAAAACGCCGTTCGCCAATCAGCGCCTGGTGACCTACTCGCCAGCCGGCAGTCGAGACAATCGGGAAACTTTCGCAGCAAGCGGTAGCCAATAAGAAGCAAGGCCTTTTCCCAGAACCTCTAACAGAAATTTGGAGAATGGGTACACCAAAATCAAAGGAACCGCCAAGACATATTTTTCTCGATGTACTTGTATACTCTCTGACTGAGTGAGTGAGTGAAGAGATTTGGGCGGTTCTTACCATCGACGTCTCGAGAGCCAATGAGGTTGAAGTGAGATGAGCATGGAGCAGCGCCGGAATGAAGGGGCCGGGAAAAACGGGAGATCTCCGAGAAAACCCGCTGACCAGCGGCATCGCCCGGTATGATTCCCACTTGCGAAAATCCGGAAGTGACCTGGCCGAGAATTAAACCCGATTCGCCTTGGAGGGATGGCGAGCAGGCTAATCGCTCAGCCACCGCGGCCCCATCTCTGACAGAACTTTGCTGAAGAATCGCCTAGAATTATGCTTAAACTTATGCAGTCATTGCGTTATTTATTAAAATATTTTATTGATAACCAACACATAAAGGCGAAATAAAGACGTGCATGTAAACAGGTTGAATATCATATTTGCTTCCCTATAACCATAATTACTAGTTTTAAAAAAACTGAGAATATCATTAGTAAAATAGAATTTATTCGGTGACAGTACATTTCTCATATTTTAATCGGACTTCAAAAATTACTTTAAGACAAGACCTTTCATAACATGTTTTCTCAGATTTACAAAAAAAAAAAAAGACAATACAATTCCTTATAAATCTGCGAGTGATTGAGTGATTGAGTGAGTGAAGAGATTTGGGNAAAAAAAAAAAAAGACAATACAATTCCTTATAAATCTGCGAGTGATTGAGTGATTGAGTGAGTGAAGAGATTTGGGCGACTTTTAACAGCGAGGTATTGAGAACCGACGACGATGAAGCGAGGTGACCATGGAGCAACGCCGGAATGAATGGGAGGGGGAAACGGGAGGTCCCCGAGAAAACCCGCTGACCAGCGGCATCGTCCAGCACGATTTCCACTTGCAAAAATCCGGGACTAACCCGGCCGGGATTTAAACAGGTCCGCTTTGGTGGGAGGCGAAATTTCTAACCGCTCAGCCACCATGGACCCTTATAACTCTGTTATTTTATAAATCCGTATTGTGTGTTTGTCATAATTTGTCCTATTATTGAAGTATGATTTAGATACAAATTAAATACTTAACATTACAGTCAAATGAGATACTAAAAAGAGTAAATATTTTTTGCTTCAGAAATTTACGATGTNAATTAAATACTTAACATTACAGTCAAATGAGATACTAAAAAGAGTAAATATTTTTTGCTTCAGAAATTTACGATGTTATTTTATTTATTAAGCGTTATGTGATGTTATGCAAAATAATACGTATTTCAGCAAAGGAAATGAAACGATGGTGTTATTATAATTGGGGCAGGACATTTTCATGAGTAATTCTGAGAAGAGTCTAGACTCCATACGCGTGCACTTTCTTATTGATCACAGTTCATAAGATATGCCTTGAAGGTTTACGGGTCAGTAACAAACCTTCTAGGAAACAAGCACCGACTCCCATGTTACCTGCTGCGAAGTATAATTGACAACCAAAATGAACAACGAGCTGATGTTTGACTATGCGTAGCACTGAGAACTACAGCTCACAGGTATATTTAACGCGTGAAATATTCCTATCCCTGGTTACAATTGCTTCTCTCTCCGGCCTACCCTAAGTCACAGAGTATGCAAGTGCACAGATACGAAATGCCGCGGCGGTTCCTTCGACGTGGGCGTACTCGTCCTCTGATTCGCTTCGCGACTCTCTGGGGACGGGCCTTGAGTCTGATTGGCTATGGAATGCTGCGCTAGGTTCCCTATAGCTTGAACAAACAGGTCAGTGGACTTTGAATGTTCTTGCAATGTGACTTTCAACGCCCTTTAGCTTCCGTGAATCGAGCATTAGAAACAGGCTTTTGCGGCACAGAGTACCTGAGCATACAGAGGTGAAACAGCGGCCCATACCGCGGTATGGGCCGCTGTTTCACCTCTGTATGCTCAGGTACTCTGTGCCNGTATGCGGTGGTGTAGTGGTTAGACTGCTCGCCTCCCACCCAGGCGATTCGATTTCCAGTGGGGCCGCCCCCTGATTTTCACATGTGGGAATCATGCCGGACGATGCCACTGGTTAGCGGGTTTTCTCGGGGTTCTCCCTTCCCCCCTCTAACTCCATACTCACCTCACTTCACCCTCATCAGCTCTCAAGACCTCTATGCAAGAGCCGGCGAAATCTCTCCACTTTTCATTCTCCAGATAGAACAGAGAACCACTTCACTTCAAACATGCCCACCTCTGTACACGGTTACATTTGACTCAAAACTAGTTTCGACCGCATTCACTTCTTGTTCAAAGTAAACTGCTTGTGTGAATACATCTGAATGACTTTTAGCCTGTGTCCACGGTTTGAAGTAAAAACAGACTGCGTGATTGAACTGGCTGAGATTGGTTGGATTTTCTGCATTCATTGAAATAACCAGGTCAAATAGCTATATGCGCTGTACTATTTCAGTGGAAATCAGGTAGGGTTTCTAAAATAAAATAAAAATCTGCCACTGGGCTGTGGTGCAGCTTGTGGTGCTTTAATAATTGTTATAAGCGATAAAAATAATTACGGGAGTGTGCGTTTGAGGTTAGGGCTTCCCTTTTACTTGTATCCAGTTACTGAAGTCTAACCAACCACCGAAACAACAACTGTGTTCGCGAACGTGATCAAACATGGCTGCCGAACGAATTTACAATGAAAACATGTTTAGACCCCTCGCGAGATGGCGGCCTTTGAGTGGATTCGGATCCAAGAACATCGTGCCCTGAAGACGCCTCAACGGCCTTCATTGTGGAGTGTGCGTCTGGAAGTTTACAAACATCACCGAAGTTAAGTTGAGTGTGTAATGTCTTTAGGTGTATTTACATGTCCTTGTCGCCTTTCGTGTGATGTGCGTTTGTCACACAGTTGCGTGTATGACATAAACAACACTCAATGATAGGATCGTGTGGGACATACACTTTACCTTGACACACACTGCCTTTTCAGAGAAAAAATAATAATTTGTAGGAGAAAATTATTCTGGGTTGGGTTCAAGCATGCGAACTGCATTAAAATGCAATAGGACTTAAAATGTGAGAGTTTTTTTCTGAGAAATAAAAAAAAGGAATTAATTATGAAAGTGTTAAATAAAAGTTTATTTCTGTTGCCCATTCTCATTCCAGTTATTGAATTAAATAGTTTAAATATAAATTTTCTGAAGCACTACAAAATTCCAAAATTCAAACTGAAAGTTCGTTAATAGTAAAACTGAAAATAGGAAAAAGGAAAATAATTGTGTCCAGCTGTGCTCAGTTTGCAGAAAATACTGACTCCTTTTATCGGGGAAAACAAAACTTAAAAAAAATCAATCATAAAAAAACTGATGAAACACATTAAAAAGAAGGAAAATTTTACTTTCAGTTCGTATGCTGGTACCGGAAAATCGGTACGTCGCTTACCATTACTGATGATTCAAAATGGACAAAACTTGTTTCTTATAAATAAAACCATCTTTCATTTAGTTTAGACTTTTCATAACCTAAAAATATTTAGCCGCTTCCAAGGCAAAACTAATTGAAATGAGTCTCAGTGGGACTGCTACATCGTGTAATGCGGAGCGCGACGCAGCAGGTCCGCCAACCTGAGAGAGTAGCAATACTCTGTCCGTTCATTCAAAAGGCGTCGCGGCTTTCGCCGTAACGTCTTCCAAACGGAACGTGGCAAATTTATGTCGGCAATGAATCATTGCGGAAAAGCACTCAATATTAATGCCATTTAAAATAAACGTCATTAAAACGAGTTCCTCTCCCAAATATCTTTTCTCCGACGCAAATTAAAATATTCGGCACTAACGTCGCAGCAACTGGGCGTTCCTACCGAAAAATGCAAAGCAAAACTACTGAACTAACCACCAAAATACTAATCTAACTAAGCTAAACTTCCTAACAAAAATAAAAATTTAAATGACAATATTTACATTAATTAATATAAAGAAAATTATATAAATATTTTTTTAAAAACTTAGGTCTTTTAAAATTTCCAAATCTCACAGAATGCAAAATACCTAGAATACACAAAGGCAAAAACATGGAACAATACATATTACGGAAATGTAAAACAATATAATACCTGAAATAAAATAAAATAATTACACTTGAAACACACATAAAAAAAATCTCTCTCTCTCTCTCTCTCTCTCTCTCTCTCTCTCTGCAGTCACATGCTGCAAGTGACACCGACTTTCGCGGTGTTGGCACTCTCGTGACGACGCAATGCCAGAAGGACTTGTAGACGCCCACGTCAAACACGCGCTGCGAGTGTAGTTCACGCCTACCGTGTTAGCTACGAGGCGGTTACGCCATGTCGTTCCAAATGGGAATCTTAGCTGGACAAAATTAGTTTCTGATGATGTGTTAAAAAAACAAGCATTCCTGTGCAAAGTTATCAGCCAAGCCATCCAGCTCACTACGTCGGAATCATAAATGAGTTGCGGGCGCTGGCCCGCAGGCCAGTTCAGAGCCTTGGGCTTAGCGGCGACGGCGCGCTTGAAGCGCGTGGCAATGTAGTCCTTATCGCTCCCACGCGTATTGACCTCAAACACGGAGTAATAAGCTCCGAATGGGCAAGAGCCTTAAATGGAGCGCCCGCCTGGGGCTGGCTTCCACGACTGAGGCCGAGAAGCGCAGAGGCGACACTGTCGATCGCAAGGCTCTGAACTGGCCTGCAGCGCTCACGTCGCACTGCGCGTGCCTATGGTACCATCAGCAGCGACCCTGTTATTTTACTGACGGAAAGTCTGTATAAAAGTTCAACTCTGTGTCCTTGAGTAGTTCTGTACGTAAACGTACACATATATTGAGACAAAGTACTTTTTAAAAAAATAAATTTTTATTTATTTTGTAGTGCTCTGAAATTGCGTTTTTTTTAAATTTACATTATACGAACAAGAATATTTTAATAAATGTAATTTTTAACATTGAATTAATTTTAAACATAAAAAAGAAGCATGCACCAATGTCTAGAGACCTGAAAAATTCGCGAGTTCCATGACCTGCAGACTAGACTCTTATGAACAAATATGCTGATATCTACTGCGCATTGGTTGTCTGCTGTCACAGTGGTAGGCGACAATTGGACACCGTTCTCCAGGAGGTGTCAAACACCGCGTTGACCAATGGCTAAAGTAATATCAACGGACGTGTTTTGAATCTTAGTTTGTCCCAAAATGAATCCGCGAATTCTTCAGGTCTCTACCAATGACCTTAAATAAATAGTTTTTGCTTATATAACTACGCAGAGAAAAGCTAAAATGCGAAGGGATATCCATTGCTATGGTGAAAACACGGTTCGGTTTACAATGCTAGGATTGGTTCGCAGTAGTATCCTCTGCGGTTTCTACAACAGCCTTTCCTACGTCTAGATCAGGAGTTGCAGTGTACTTATTGCACGATTTGTTAAGTGTAACTCAATCTAGGTGAGCCCAAACATATATTTTCCTTTACCAGACTTTCTGATGTGCACGAGACCTGCATGCCTCATAATTAGAGTGAGTGAAGAGATTTGGGAGGCGTGGTCTTGAGATCTGGCGAGAGTCACCGCGGCCTCAATAGAATGTGAAGAAATCGACCGTGAAACGGCCAGGGGAGTCAGGTTGGAATGCAGGAAATACGTGCCAATTTCACCTTCTGGGCCACTTGGTGTAGATAATTTGCAATGTTATATTAAAATGCAGTTTACAATGTGGGCAGTCGAAAAAAAGCATCAATAAAATATAAGCAATAGATAAAATATAGGCACATGCCTGCAAGCTGAAACCAAGTCTAAAATATGGCCTGCGATAAACGCCGGCTTCAAAAGAAGCCCAGCCAGCAATATCTGATTCAATCCCCAACCATGTCCCTTCCAAGCCGAAAAGAAAGCTTGGCTGGTGCAGAACCTATTATGATACGGCGCAACCATGTTCATTCTAGGCCGGAAGATAAGCTTGGGTGGTGCAGAGTTCATTATGGTACGAATTTCTGTATTATCGCACGAAATACCGTACTTATAGTACATTCTACCATTACTATAGTGTGCGAAATATGGGCCTGGTGGCACTGCACCATAGTTATGGTGCACATTATGGTACCCCTTATTGTACCGACATTTATCCATAAGGGCCTAACTAAGTGCGTGGTGTAGGGAGTGTCCAAAGAGACACCCCTCTCCCAAATCCCAAACCAATCGGCTGAAAACTGCAGTTTCCAGGCTGGAAAACGGCATGGTACCCCCCCCCCCNCTCCTACGTGGAACCGACATTTATACAAAAGGGCCTAACTAAGTGCGGAGCCAAGGGAGCGTCCCCTGTATTACCCAGAAAGGGCAGTGATAAGATTAAACCCCCGGGAATTTCACGAGCTCATTTGAGGGCAAGTTATACTTCAAACACATGTACATTTGACTTCCTATCCAATTGGATCGCAGTTCGTAAGACACGCCCTGGGCGGGTTTGAGCCAATTACTAACCTTTAAGTAAAAGACGGCAGAATCTCGTACTGCCTGGTCCGGGTTTGAACTGGAGCAACAGTCAACAAACCTACGCGAAATTTCCGGGTCTCTTAGATAAGAAAGAATTCGACTCTGTGATACAATTATTATGTCATCACTCGGGTACACGTTTCTTACCTTGAAAAATGTCCGTTCGGATCGTCACGCCGACGGGCGGTCGAACACACAAATTCGCCGTTCCGTTCCAACCGAGAGGAACCCTATCTCTGCTCGAGTGCAGTTCGCTACTGCGATGCGTCTGTTCACCTCTCGCTTTTAATGATTCCCGCCGTCCCCACAGGCGGTCGAGAGGAGAAGGGGAAGTATTCAGGAGAATGGAGACTTTGAGTAGGGTAATTCTTTTTCCCGGTTAGCGATTCAGTTTTCCTCGTTCGTCAGCGCGGACCGAGAGAGCCCAATAGGAGGAAGACGGGGGGGAAAGTACCGGGGAAGTACCACGCACCTGGCTAGCGCGCTCTGTCGCTCTCAGGCCACTCTCTAGGGTACTGCAACGGAATACACAAGTGTGGTTAGGGCAACCGGTTTTTTTTTTCGCGAAAAGCTTTACGCGAAGGCAAGACTCCAATGTTATATGGCACACGGGCAGTTATCCGTCGGTTAACTACCACGTCGTGTCTTTGTCGGGAGGCAGTTCCCTCGCCTAACTGGGCCAATCAGAATCAGGTAACGCCGACACTGAGTTTCCGTGATTCGCCGGCAGACACCTGCAATGCGTGACAGTTAAAATCACCCAATCACGAAAGTGGACCTGAGATCTCTTTCGTTTTGGAATACAAGTGTGAATGTTTCCTTAGAAAAAAGGCATTAGTCCAAAATCAATTGGTTAAACTTAATAACCACAAAAGATTTGTTAGTGGTTACAAAAATGTTTTTTGTTCGCGTTTTCCAAGGTGAAAATTTTTGCTGGTAAAAAATAGGTTGTGGTACGCAATAACAAGTAGACGGACCAGTAATAAAGCCATTTAGACCGTGTTCGTCTGCTTGCATCTGGTTACGAACGAATCCATGAAGGATGTTCTTAAGAAATTGGGGATTGATTACATGATAGTTCGTACTACGTATTAATGATTCCAGAGTGAGTGATTGAAGTAATTTGGACGGCTCTTAACAGCGAGGTCCTGAGAGCCGATGAGGCTGAACAAAGTGAGTATGAAGCAATGCAGGAATGCAATGGCGGGGAAAACGGGAGATCCCCGAGAAAACCCGCCGACCGGTAGCAACGTCCGCCACGATTACCACATACGAAAATCCGGGGGTGACCCCGGTGGGAATCGGACCCGGTTCGCCTTGGTGGGAGGCGAGTGGTCTGACCACTACACCACCGCGGTCCTAATGATTCCAGAAAATAAACTTTCCGTCAGGTCAAAGTCTTCAAGACTTTGCGTGTATGCCACATGTTAGAAGTGTTTTGTGTGCATGCTTAAATTCAGAGAACGCAACATCGATTAATGTGACGCTGTGGGATCACACTGAACTTGTAATCAAAATGACTCGGGTTCGATTCCTGATGGAGCCATTCTGATTATGGTTTACAATTGTTGTTGAAAATCACTCCAGGAGATAGTTAGTTACTTAATGAATGCCATGGGTGTTTCCTTAATCGATTATGGTGTCGAAGATGTTTTATAAAATATATATTTACTAAAGCCCGCAACCCGCAGAATACTTTTGTGATAGCCACTAAGTATTGAAATATCCAAAATTATTTCGGTGCCACACAATCTTTTGCGACGTTAATATTGACGAAAGAGTTTTGTGGCATCAAACTAGTTGTTTTTGTCATCCAAAAACTGTTTTTTCAATGCTCTGTTTGTTTCTTGTAATACGTATATCATCTCCATTGGAATAATCTCCCAAGTAAAGATCACCACCGAATGAAAAGAAATGAAAATCCGTGGGTGTACTGAACTCGATGTTACAAAGCTGCATNCAAAATTATTTCGGTGCCACACAATCTTTTGCGACGTTAATATTGACGAAAGAGTTTTGTGGCATCAAACTAGTTGTTTTTGTCATCCAAAAACTGTTTTTTCAATGCTCTGTTTGTTTCTTGTAATACGTATATCATCTCCATTGGAATAATCACCCAAGTAAAGATCACCACCGAATGAAAAGAAATGAAAATCCGTGGGTGTACTGAACTCGATGTTACAAAGCTGCATGTATAAGTAACTGTCATGCAAGTGTCTGGACGGAATACAACAGCAATGACCAGTTCACATTCTCCTCAAGGCGTCAGTTCTGCAGTGAAGTCAGGTGCACACATAACAGCCTAAGAATTCTGCTCACGTTTGGAGGAGGTTGTGCCTTCGCGCAAATAACATTCACACAGATCGGTTCAAAAACTCTGTAGTTTAAATAAATGAATACATGAACTCTGTAATGCACCCTTGAGGGATCATTCAAATCAAGTATCACATTGAAAAAAACGTCAAATTATGCAAAAGCATTACAATAAATACCCTCTTGATCACAAAAAAATTTCATGAATTTATAAAATTGAAATACAACTTGCAAAGACTAGAAATGAAAAATTACTATGTAACAATCTTTAAATAAAGATTTAAACAATTATTAGAAAAACATGACTAGATTCCTCTTCATGGCCAACTGGAAAGGAGGGCAGCAATTTAAGCCCAGTAACGCCTCCATTTATTTAACATACACTCTTTAAAATTACTATTAAAAATATATATGTTATTTCGGCGGAGGCAGTCAAACAACCCAACAAAGCTCAAACCGAATAAAACTGCTGCAAACTAACCTCATTAAAAAACACACGTGAAACAGCCCAACGCGAGATTCGTGGGCACCGCAAATAATAAATAAATCATTAAATCTTGGACGGCGAACAAGACAATACACGACACGTTAAAGCTAGGAGACACAGTAACACGACGTTTTAGTTTAACCGAAACAGAATTTTGACTGGCGACAGAAACCGCAATTTGGAAGAAAAAAAAACTAGCATTAATGTTCACCCAAGACGAACACAACTATGCCACGCAAAACACTAAAAAAATTTTAAAAGAGCCCAAAAAACACACAAAAAAAGGTTGTCCACGACTCCCCGTTGGATTGGGTGAACGAGGGAGGGAAGAGGAGGGGATCCGAGCCGAGCAAAGAGTGTACCACTGCGTCGAGTTGGAAGCAAAGAAAATGTCTTGCCCGACGGGCGATAGCGTCGCAAGGCGGCGAGGTCAACCTAAAAGGAGCGCCTCAGCAACCGATGCACAGGGACAACTGCGATACCTCCAACGGCATAACTCCCCTCTGTGCGACACGCCATGCTCCCACAGGACGAGGGCGCAATTTTGGCTCACTCGAATATCGCCTATCAGTGGCACTTCGAGTGCGGTGCAGATTCGTAGCCATCCGAAGCGAACTAGAAGAGAGTCGCTTATACAGAATGTTCTGGAACTCGGTTTCCAAACTCCAGATATAGTTTCTGTGGACCAACAGCAACAAAGAACCCCATACTCTTATACAGGATGATTCTAAAATCACGGGACAAACATTGAGGGGGTGGTAGAGCTCACTAAAACAAACAATTATTGTATAGAAATATATGGGCGGTAGTGACGCGTTGAGGCACAAACACAAAAACATAACACATTAACGGAAACATAAAATGTTCATCAGCATCATACTTAACGAGTGATTCCGTACAGAAAATGTTAAAACAGTTGTTGGAAATGCATTCACCAACAGTCACGCATGCTTGGCGACCTCTACATATGGCGTGATTGGCTGACAATGGTGGCGATAGTCGAGGGCAGTCAAACGGTGCGCCAGTGACCTGCTGCATCAGCATCACTCAACCGACGCTACCACGCTTGCATTACTGTCGGTGGTAGCAATTTTGAGCAATTATTATAAACGTTGCTGTAAAAAGGCATTTAGCGGCGACGTTGTAAATAATCGATGTGTTGCATTTCGTGGGTTATTTTTGTGTTTGTGCCTCAACGCGTCACTCCCGCCCATATATTCCTCTACAATAATTGTTTGTTTTAGTGAGTTCTACCACCCCTCAATGTTTGTCCCGTGATTTTAGAATCATCCTGTATAATGAAACGTATTTTTATATCAAATACTTGTGTTAAAATTTTGCGGCGTACAGCACCTGGAGAACAAGGCGGTGCGATTATGCGAGTAGGGCAAGTTGCATAGGTCGTAGGCGCGGACACTAAATTAATACACACCTAAGCAGCGTCGCGCCTACTTCTTATGCAACTTATCTAACAAGAATGCTGCTACTCTCAATTCCGATTACAGAACTTCTCAGTACTACAGTATGTTCACGGTAAAGTGAGTGCTTTTGAAACCAACAAGTGATAAATCCCAGTGTCTCTACCTGAATATGTTTTTTTAACGTGAACATGTAGTGGCATGCTCCCAAAATAGTTTGTAACAACGATGGGAAAGTAGTTTCATGTCTCGAATTAAAAGTGTACGGAAAGCTTTTGTCAATACTAAAATAATTAATTTTTACTTCTGATTTTTTAAAATGCATTTTAGTTTATGAATTATCACATTGGTAAAATTTTTCCTTTTATTATAGTTTTATAGTTTTTCTTCACTGACGCATGGATAAAATGTTGATTTTACAAATGGCGGGAGGATACTAGATATGCTTACAAGTAGATCTTTAGCAGGGATTTCAAAAGTGCTAATTTTTACCGTGAACAGCATATAGCAACTGAATATTCTGT
This sequence comes from Clitarchus hookeri, assembly GCA_002778355.1. Taxonomy (NCBI): domain Eukaryota; kingdom Metazoa; phylum Arthropoda; class Insecta; order Phasmatodea; family Phasmatidae; genus Clitarchus; species Clitarchus hookeri. Next base: position 71,814 of record NQII01006553.1, read on the forward strand.
TAGGTTATCATAATTATGATGGTTGTGGGAACAATCCAAATACTGTTGAAGTTGTCCTGCTTTGTAGTAGGAACGCTGAAGCAACCACATATAGTAGCAAATACAACCACATATAACTAGGGCCAGTGACTTTTCGCGTAAAAATCGGAGCACACAGTGGACTTCAATACTGTATACACACCTCAGCTGTTGTTATGCCTACATTGGCTGCTGGTGCCGTGTCCGTCTTTGACCGAGCCACTCAGGACTAAGTAACTCGTACACCGAACATTCGTGATTCGTGGGCAAACGATTGACACGGGCCAGAACATGTTTTAGCCAATCAAAGAAGCTGGATGACCCTAGAGTGCTTTGGACTGTATCTTGTCTCGAAATATTTTCGCGACATACCACTGCCCCTAGGCATTGCACTTTAAAGTAACAATATTCAGATGATACCTACAACCCATCAGATAGCTGTCTTAATTTCAACAGTCTAGATGGTTTCCACAAGCATATTTATTTCTCAGTGTGTATAAGCGTCTGTTCCACCTCTGTAATCTCAAGTATTATGTATCATGTATTAATGTAGCTGCCGCGTGGCTATATTCTGTACCATATAAGAAGGCCACTTTTTGACAGCTCGACGAATGTAGCGCCACTGTTTACATCTGACTACGTATCCTTCCGCCATCAGCTAGTCTGTCACGTCGGGGTTGTATTTTTATCAACACGCTGTCAGCTAATCCACTTCTCATTGTACTGTAATGCTAAACAAATTTTAAGATATTTTAAGACTGACATCTGTCAAAAAATATAAGTAGGTTATAAAGTTGAAAATTTAAAATGTTGCAAATAATTAGATATTTGATAACTCTTTTTTAATTTGTCCGAGATAATGAATTTGGGTTTAAATTTGCGAGACGGTATGTTGTATCTATTATTACACTTTGGACGTTATAGCTAATATATACAAGTTGGAAATATGTGACGTGGAATAACGTTAGAATTGCTTAAAAACTATTCACGCGTGTCTACGGAATCAAGGAGATGGGTTTCTAGAGAACAATATGGCGTATAATTTACGTAGACGAACGATTACCGGCCGAATATAAATGACTTGTACTCCAAATCGTTGTAGATGAAATATATGTTACTTTAAAAATTATGCAGAGCTCGTGGAAAAATATAACTATTGGCATATGTTTGTAAATTCGTTATATATCGCGCAAGAAAGAGGTTCATTTCTGGCTGGTAATAGCTCGCAGAATATCCGATAGATAGCGCGCAGCACGTCACGGCGAAGTTTTGAGTAACTCTCTTTATGGTCAAGAGATAGCGTATTTTTTAAAGTTGATAATTCTTATGTTACGGGCTGGAAATATATTTAAAATTCGTGTCGTTTCGTCAAATTATTAGAAAAAATAATTCAACAATATTATGCAATATTTCTGTATGCTTTTGAAATTAATATCATGGACGTGTTGAAAGCAAGGTTTGAGATGGATGATACGACGTGAAAAAGCTTTCTGAAGTTAGCACAACTTCAGAAAACTTTTCCACGTCGTATCGTTCTATTGTACATTTCATTTTGAGCACCTGAAAATAACTACGTTATCACGAAGTTTAGTTTTTAACGCTAACAACCATTGTTTTGTGACCTCGTAAAATCAAATATATTAATAAATCTACGAACTCTTTCTTATCCGCGCATTTTCTGCTTTTCTGATGTGCATCGGCAGTGCACTCAGAATAGCCAACGTAATTTTAACTTTTGTTCGTTCGTGCATCAGCTGATACAGGATTTTGTAAATGGCGCTTTGTTTGTTTCGTAAACATTAAGTTGCCACTCACTGACTGTCAGAAAGTGGCCTTCTTATACGGTATGGACTTTAATTGTATTCCAGACGCTGAATGGCACATGGCATTTTGCCAGGTTTTTTCTTTGTTGTTAAACGTCTTGCCACCAGCGAGGTCACTAAGAGACGGAGCGAGTTGCTCAGAGAAGCAGAAGCGGGGAAGCGGGGAACCACTCCCAGAATTCGCCTGGAGTGATTTTCGGGAACCGTGGGAAACCGAGATCAGGACGGCCGGACCGGGATTCGAACCCATTACCCTCCGAATGCGTGCCTAGTGTGTTACCTCTACGCCGCCTCGCTCAATTTTTCGCAGTGCTAATGTCAATTTAGTCCCGTGGCGCTGGGACCGTAGCCAATTCACGATTACTTACGAATTTTCTACTACCATAGTATTAACCGCCTCGTGCAAACAAAGCTTAACCGAGGCTAGAAAATTGCACCAAAGGGACAACCCACCTCATTCTTGTTCACTCAAAGTAATACTATATTCCTTACTAGGCATTACCGACGCAACTTATTTTTTTCGCTATATTATACCCATATTATTAAAAAATAGATATTATAATTCATAAGTTAAATATAAATATAAATATTTTATTTAATAAAAAATAATGTAGACTACTTTTATGTCAACAGAAGTATAAAACGCTTGAGATACAAGGTATATTTACGAAATAACAAAACACATCATACATTAGGGTGATATTTAAAAGGTTTGATTCAAAAAGTGTGAACAAATCGCAAATATAGCATATTAATTTTATTTTGGATGTAAGGGGGGTGAAACAGTTTGAGACCGGAGTTGAAGAAACTATCCACGATACCTACTGAAATCTGTCGGGGAAAGGAAAATGGCAGTATGACGTATTTTACGATTACGAATCATTTATATTAAGGATGCGACAACTACTCATTTGATATAGTCTTCTTATACTTTAAAATTGTAAAAGTAAATATTTTACTTTAACATATACTACGGTATTGTCGGTGCATATTGCCACACGAAATACGTTACCTGTCTGTGAATTTCAAGTGATTGGTTTGGCAGACTATAAAAAAAATATATATTTCTAACTACTCTGCTCTTATCTAGAATATTACATTTTCTTGTATACTTTCCATTTATAACTTATTTTGAGAATGAATTCATTATTTAAATACAACTGGTCGGAACATTTTTTTTTCTCTCTCGCAAAAATCGGGTGTCCCTACTCACGGGAGATGGAGAAAAATTCAACAAATCAGATTTCCGGCACGGAAAGACGTTCAGAACTCCGCGGCCACTGATTCGTTGTCGTGTACAGAGGCGACCATAAGTAACCTTCGCGTGCAACATCTCCTCGAACACGGACTCGGGGACTGAACGGGTTAAATATTCCGCGAGTCACGCGTACGTGCCAGGTATGCCGTTCCGCGGTCCTGACTCCTGAAGGTCTCATCGCGGCGTCGCGACGCGGCGTCGAACGACGCGAGCCCACAGCCAACCAGGCAGCGGTTTGCCGATGACGCACGGCGAACGGCCTCCCAGAAAAAACCAATCAGCAGGAGGCGAATCGCAAGGAAAAAAGAACTGCGTAAACACCGCCTTTCAACGGTTGGCAGGCTCGCTAAAGGCGAGATAGTACACAGAGGGGAAGATGCCCGAGAAAGGTTCACGGAAATCGTTGTCGAGATTTACAAAACATACCGTCCATGGTAATAGCAAAAGAGATTACCTTGTTTACAACCAACAAGACAGCGGATGCCGTGACCTACACGAGAAGGAAAATAAAACAACTGCGCCGTAAAACGTGAGTCATCGCGCGCGTTCTAATGGTTTCCATTTTTACGATCGCTCTTTTGTCTTTAGTAATTCCAGGAAAATCAATGGCACGCAACGATCTTAAAAGAGTGAGTCCAAACGAACTGCCAGAAGGGTTCCAGCTGCTGTTTGAGCGAGCGAAAGCTAGGCCAGTACTTATGTAATGTATTTCATCCCGTCGTAATGCCCTGGTGCATGGCGACCCTGTTATTTTGCATTTATAGTTCAGTACCACCGCCGGGGAGCGTGCACTGATGTGTAAGTTAAACGTGCGTCATTTGTAGAGACTGGAAAAGTTCGCGAGTTCAATGACCTGCAGGCTAGACTCTACACGTCTTATGTATAAATATGCCGCTGCTGAATGCACATTGGTTGTCTGCTGTCACAGTGGAAGGCGGCGATTGGGCCAGCGTCCTCCAGGAGGTGTCAAACACCGTGTGCACCAATGGCTAAAGTTATATCAACACACGTGTTATGAATTATAGCTTGTCTCAAAATGAATTAGTGAATTTTTCAGGTATCTAGGCATTTGTCCTGCGTTCATCCAACTCGTCCCGTATGACTCAGGACCAATAGAAAAAAAAAAACAGTAGCTTTGCTCCGCGTGGTCGAGTCGAACAGAAGAATGAGCTCCGTGTGCGTCGGTAGCCAATGAACAATTGACTTCGGCTTGATGGCGTGAGGATTGCGGATTCCAACTTGGTGCTATCTTATAACGCAAAATGGCAGTGTCTCTGCGGTCTTCATGGTTTATTCTCACCTTTTTAATCAAACGTTTGAAAAATCACCCCATGTATGACCTGCTTGTTTGTTTCCTAAACGTGCCACGTTCCACAAGCATTTTATACTTGTGTTAACGTTAAAGTACCTTATTTTTGGTTAAATTTAACCTTTACGTATATTGTATCTATTACTAATAATATCATATTTTTAATTAATCTGAGTAAGAACAGAGGGAGAGAAAAGGTGTGTTGGTAATGCCTAGTAAGAAATATTTATTGAGCAGAACATTGTTTAAGTGAGTGAGCACGGATTCAGTGCATTGTCGCTTGGTGTAATTTTTGTGGAATTGGTTAAGCTTCATTTGTATGAGGTGGAGGAATACCCTGAAAGTAGAAACTCAGCAGGGCTTCACGGAAGTTGGAAGTAACCGTGAATGGAGTGTACTTAGGGCCACCTGTTTATCGCGAAAATATTTGTGCGCATGGTAGACAAAATTCGACTCACGCAGGTATACTTTTGCTATTGGCCGTGTGTCTGTGTGAGGATACACTCTCTATTTGACTGGACTTATCATAATTAAGTTACTCCGGCCNCCCTGCTGGTTTGTTTCCTAAACGTGCCACGTTCCACAAGCATTTTATACTTGTGTTAACGTTAAAGTACCTTATTTTTATGTTACATTTAAAACTGTTACATATATTGCTAGAGATCTGAAGATATAGCGGATTCCTTTTGGGACAAGCTAGAATTAAAAACACGTGTGTTTATATAACTTTATCCATTGGTTCACACGGTGTTAGAAACCTCCTTAAGAGCGGTGGCCCAATCGTCGCTTTCCTTTGTGACAGCAGATAACCAATGTGAAGTTGATATCGCCATATTTGTACATGAGACTGTAGAGTCTAGCCCCTGCAGGTCGTTGAACTCGCGAATTTTTCAGGTGTCTATTTATTGCATATATTAATTATAATATTGTATTTTTAATTAATCTGAGTAAGAAAAGAGAGAGAGAGAGAGAAAAGGTGTGTTGGTAATGCCTAGTAAGAAATATTTATTGAGCAGAACATTGTTTAAGTGAGTGAGCACGGATTCAGTGCATTGTCGCTTGGTGTAATTTTTGTGGAATTGGTTAAGCTTCATTTGTATGAGGCGGAGGAATACCCTGAAAGTAGAAACTCAGCAGGGCTTCACGGAAGTTGGAAGTAACCGTGAATGGAGTGTACTTAGGGCCACCTGTTTATCGCGAAAATATTTGTGCGCATGGTAGACAAAATTTGACTCACGCAGGTATACGTTTGCTATTGGCCGTGTGTCTGTGTGAGGATACACTCTCTATTTGACTGGACTTATCATAATTAAGTTACTCCGGCAGCGAACTTCCGTGATTGGCCGGCAGACACCTCAGACGCGCAAGAGTTCAGATCACCCAACCACGAAGTTGTTTCCGAACTAACGTGTTTTCCAGCACAGCTAGTCGTGGAATCTATTCGCGAGAAACACGTGGCCCTATGTATACTGCGTACTGGGAAAGGTTTTTCTATTGACTGGGCTGGCGAGTAGGTCACCAGGTGCCGATTGGCGAACGGCGTTCCAACAGTTTTTAGGTCATTGAACTCACGAATTTTTCAGGCCTCTATTTATGCCATGTCATGCGAAAAATTTCATTAACCGTTCTTAGATGGAACCTATGGAAAAAAATTGTGACAATCCAAGATGGCGGGACTGATCCCCGTTAAAGTATTCACTTTTCTTAGAGTGCCACGAACTCGCATGACTGACGCATGAATGCAGACAGAGGGTCTGTGGCAATGCACGGCCATACCTCAACTGCACCAGAGAGCGCTCTCGTCGTCAATGACGTCAGGAAGAACGCCCTCAGGTCGTCGCGGAGAGCGTGAGAGAGCGAGAGCACACAGGGATAGCACCAAGTCGTGTATCCACTGGCGCTCTCTCGCACTCGCTCACCACGCGCCATATTTGTTTACATTGTTTCAGTTTTCCAATAATGCTGTAGTAGCTTCCCGGGCCAAAACCACGTCGCATTGTAACTGTATGTGAATAATTTAAACTATTTTAGTCAACGAAATATGTTACGTGACGCGTATTTATGCATAAGTAGGGGCAGTGATATTTCGCGAAAAGATTTCGAGACAAGATACAGTCCAAACCACTGTAGGGTCGTTCAGCTTCTTTCATTGGCTAAAAAATGTTCTGTCCCGTGTTGACCGTTTGCGCACAAATCACGAAGGTTCGCTGTCGGAGTTACTTAGTCCTGAGTGGCTTGGTCAAAGGCGGACACGGCACCAGCAGCCAATGGAGGTATAACAACAGCTGAGGTGTGTATATAGTATTGAAGTATACTGTGTGCTCTGATTTTTACGCGAAAAGTCACTGGCCCTATGCGTAAATATTTCTGGCAAGTCTCGTAATTTTTGTCACTTTGCTGTAACATGGCGGTGATACATAAAACAAAAAAATAATAGTATTTTATGCGCTAACAATTATTACTTACGATAATTCCAATAGCTGTACCCGTGATTTTATCTCGACTAGAATTCGCGCCCTTTTGTCATCAGCTGCCCGCGTGAAGTCGGAGAGAAACGAGTGAGAGTGGTTGTCTCAGTTTCACGGAGCGAGAGAGCGAAGCAGTGCTCCAGCCAGGTTGTGCGAAGGAGTGCTCTCTCTCGGAAGAATATTATCTAGATTGAGAAACGGCCCATAACCTTACGAATAGCGGAAGGATACGAAACAAGAGAGAACTCAGATCCCAAGCGAGGCTTTGGAAAGAGCGCTCAATCAACGTTTAACAGCCTGGGCGCGCAAGTTTGCTGCAATTTACGTAGTCATTACGCTGCCAGGTGACGTGGTCCTAGCCTGCCTTTGACCGTCCCTCGACGACCTTTCTAGAGGTCGCCCGTCGACGGATTTTTATGAACGCGAGGCGCCATAATCACTGAGTATTTCGACACGGCTCCCGACGTGGGCCCCTCGACGTAGTCATCGCGTAACGTAATTTCAGTTTTACCAAACTGACAAGAGTATAATCCCATTGAGAGTGAGAACTTAATTTTTAAACAGCATTCCTGCAGTAAACATTTACTTCGTTTTATTTTTGTATTTTATATTGTATCCCGCCTGAAAATAGCAATTATATAATCTAACTGAATTTGGACAGGGGCCCTGAGCGAAGCTGAGTTTTGAAGCGCGCCAACGTGCAGACCCCTTTCCTGTGTCANGCGCCAACGTGCAGACCCCTTTCCTGTGTCAAGCGAAATTCGAAATGACGAAAATGCGGGAGGCCTAGTTACCACACTGGTACTAACTACTCCAGAATGAGTTGCGAGATCTCCCTCGGGAACCCCTAAGCATGACGGGATGGTTGTTATCATGGTACCATGTCCCAGGAGTTTTGATGGGGACCACCTGGCCGGATTAGTTCCGTACATTTGAAAACATTTTTTCCTAGTTGTATAGTCTACATTATTAGAAAACAATTTCGTAGAAATTTTGCTGTTTATTGTTCTACCCCATTAACTCTTTCAGTCACAGATATAATAATAATAACATTTTAGGGGTTGCAAAGAACAAATGTTTCGTTGAGCACTGTACTGCTATCAGTAAAGACCCCCAAATTTCTCGCATTTATTTGCAGATAAGTTATACTTGAAACACGTAAACAGTTGAATTTCTCTTTCAATAGNCCCCCAAATTTCTCGCATTTATTTGCAGATAAGTTATACTTGAAACACGTAAACAGTTGAATTTCTCTTTCAATAGGATCGCTGTTTTTAAGCCACAACCTGAACAAATTTCGAGCAATAACTAACCTTCTAGAAAGAAAAAGAAGATGAATCCCGTGCTGNTCCCGCCTGAAAATAGCAATTATATAATCTAACTGAATTTGGACAGGGGCCCTGAGCGAAGCTGAGTTTTGAAGCCCGCCAACGTGCAGACCCCTTTCCTGTGTCAAGCAAAATTCGAAATGACGAAAATGCGGGAGCCCTAGTTACCACACTGGTGCTAACTACTCGAGAATTAGTTGCAAGATCTCCCTCGGGAACCCCTAAGCATGACGGGATGGTTGTTATCATGGTACCATGTCCCAGGAGTTTTGATGGGGACCACCTGGCCGGATTAGTTCCGTACAATTGAAAACATTTTTTCCTGGTTGTATAGTCTACATTATTAGAAAACAATTTCGTAGAAATTTTGCTGTTTATTTTTCTACCCCATTAACTCTTTCAGTCACAGATATTATAATAATAATAATATTTTAGGCGTTGCAAAGAACAAATGTTTCGTTGAGCACTGTACTGCTATCAGTAAAGACCCCCCAAATTTCTCGCATTTATTTGCAGATAAGTTATACTTGAAACACGTAAACAGTTGAATTTCTCTTTCAATAGCATCGCTGTTTTTAAGCCACAACCTGAACAAATTTCGAGCAATAACTAACCTTCTAGAAAGAAAAAGAAGATGAATCCCGTGCTACCTCGACCAAGGTAAAACTTCAGCGTCAGCCATTGGGCAATTATATAATGCTTGGGTACATAAAGGATATCGGAGTTTAACTTGTTGCCAAGTGAATCCGCGAGATTTCTTGTTCTCTGTATATCAGTGTGACAGCGTGTCTTATATAGTTCAATACAAATGTGTTCTATCTTCATGTTATTGGCAGCAGCTGGTTATCAGGCTACGTACTATAACCTCAATAACGAACGAAATCTCCCGCAAGTGAGGGACTCGTCTCATTGGACGATGTTTCCTGGCAAGCACAGTTTAGATCGTCAATCCTTTAACGCACACACTGACTGATCAGTTCAGTTGTTACAAAAGAGGAAATTTGTGGTGTTAACAGCACTTACAAATTTTTTATAATTAGGGACATCCAAATTTTGCTAAAAGATTTTACGACCAATTGTGTTTCATAACACTTTAGCTCAGATCCACTTTCGTTATTGGATGGTTTCCGCGTTACGCGTCTTAGGTGTATGTCCGCGAATCACAAACGCACAGTATTGAAGTTACCTAATTCCGATTGGCCAGTCAAGTAGAGGAAGATCTCATCAAGACACGCCGCCAATAAGCAAAAGAAAACTGTTGGTTTGTCCGTAAGGTATTGAAGTCTAGCATGCTCTGAAATATTTTCGAGAAATTCGGGTGGCCTTAGTTATAAGTAGGGCCAGTGATTTTTCGCGTAAAAATCGCAGCACACAGCAGACTTCAATACTATATACACACCTCAGCTGTTGTTATACCTCCATTGGTTGCTGGTGCCGTGTCCGTATTTTACCAAGCCACTCAGGACAAAGTAACTCCGACACTGAACATTCGTGATTTGTGCGCAAACGGTTAACACGGGCCAGGACACTTTTTTAGCTAATCAAAGAAGCTGGACGACCCTACAGTGCTTTGGGCTGTATCTTGTCTCGAAATATTTTCGCGAAATATCACTGCCCCTAGTTATAAAAACTGACGCTTTGGAACCTACGTGAAGTGTTTCAGTAGATTCCCGGCACAAGAAGTCATCAATTATAAAACATTTGGCCCGTCAGCAGCGACCAATAGCGTTGCCCAGGGAAGGGCGCTGTCTGCACTGGTGCTGGCTTCTGTCCTTGTACAGCAACGACCATAATTTTACCTATTCTGAAACACGTCAGATTTGAACGCATATACTCGGGATAACATGTTAGGGGATGAAAGCCACTTCCTAGTCTGTGTTCCAAACTTCAAGCACTGTCTCTAGTAAACTGTGAACCAATCTAAACCGTGGCAGAAATGTGTGTTTGGAGTCTTCATTTGTCCCAAAATAAATTCGTGAAATTTTCCACTCGCTACGAATTATTTACAGGCAAGGAATATCATTGGATACTGAGCCTCGCAGAGTGCAGCGCTGCAGAATGTAAAATGCACGTGAAGCGAAGCCATTTTGTTTGAGTTAGAGGCTGGTGTTGGCGGAATAAGCATCTATTTAACATCTGTATTCTTAATTACCCTGTGTCTAAGCATTAATTTTCACTTTATCCTAGTACCCAATAGCGTTAATAAAATTTATCATCTTCTATAGTACATTCGCGGTTCCTTCCAACTTTTCTGAAGCCCTGCCAAAGTTATACTTTCTGGATATTCCTCCGCTTCATGCAAACAAAGTTTAACTCCGTATAGAAAATTACACACCTGTGTGATTATTACAAAATTAACATTATAATTTTTTGAAAGAATAGAATTAGGGGCAGTGATATTTCACGAAAAGATTTCGAGACAAGATACAGTCCAAAGCACTGTAGGGTCGTCCAGCTTCTTTGATTGGCTAAACAATGTTCTGGCCCGTGATAACAGTTTGCGCACGAATCACGAAGGTTCAGTGTCGGAGTTACTTAGACCTGAGTGGCTTGGTCAAAGACGAACATTGCACCAGCAGCCAATGGAGGTATAACAACAGCTGAGGTGTGTATATAGTATTTAAGTCTGCTGTGTGCTCCGATTTTTACGCGAAAAGTTACTGGCCCTAAACATAATTAATAGTTTAATTAAATTAAAAATAAGATACTTATAAGTGAACGGAAGTATAAAACGCTTATGATACATAATATAATTTAGAAACAACCAGACACGGCTTATATAGGGTGATTTTGCAAAGGTTTGATTTAAAAAGTGAGAATAAACCACGCATAGACTACGCAGCGCATCATCTGCAACAGCGGCAGACTCAGGAACTAAATTCTGGCGATTGCTTCCTCCTATACGAGTATCCCTCCCACAAACTCATAGTGGTTTGTATCCAGCTGGACGAGCGAGCGTGGAACGAGTTACAAAAGGCCAAGGAAAAAAAAAATCCAAGGTCTGAGAAACACTCCGGGCGACGACTGGGTCAACGAACACAGTGAACGGCGTGAGCCTTTCCTGTTCTGAGCGCCTCTAAAAGCTAGAGAGAGAGAGAGAGAGAGAGAGAGGGCGGGACAGCTCTACCAACCCACAAGTGTGTGTCCCTGTTCCTCTATCCCACCTTGACTTGGATATCAGGTTGGTGGCGCCGAAAACATTGCCGCTCGTGAACCGCGGGTTGTTAGTTCGTATAGCTATTGCCAGCTTATGATGGTGTATAGTCAATTAATTGTTTCTTCCAACTTTTCTGAAGCCCTGCTGAAGTTATTCTCTAAGGTTTTACCTCTGTCTCATGCAACCTTGTTTTAACCAAGTCTACAAAATTACACTAAAGAGGTAACGCAACATAATCGAACGCATTGTATTTAATAATATTTTGCGTGAGAAGTGATTCATACTAGGCAATACCAACACACATGTTTTATCATTGTTTTTATTTATATTAAATTCAATTATGATAGTATAATTTATAGATAAAAAAACAAGTTAATATCTTATTTAACCAAAAATAAAGTTCAGTGGAGTTGAGAGATTTGGGTGAAATGGACCAAATTTAGTTTAAATTCGTTAAATGATTCCAAAGATATTATAAATAAGGTAATTTTTAAATTTTCACTTTCTTTCAAAATGGCGCCCTAATAACATTATTGGGTTTTTAATTTAATGCATACATTATGCTTTCATAACATACCAAATTTGATTTAAATCGATTAAACGGTTCCCGACATATAATGGGAGAGCTTATTGCTTCAATTTGCACTATCTTATAAAATAGCGTAGACGTAAGATAATTGGTTTTTAATTTCAATTCATATATAATCTGCTACCAATGTACCAAATTTGATTGAAATCGGTCAAATGGTTCCCAAGGTATTATGGAAAAGTTTAATTGTTTCAATTTGCACTATCTTCCGATATTCATGTAGCCAATCAGAGAACGGGTACGCCCACATCAAAGGCCAACGTTTGCCTAACATTTTTAATTCGACGTCTAGACATGGAACTACTTTCCCTCCGTCGATACCAACGTTACTTTGTGCATGTCGGTTAGTGTGATTGTTAAAATATATACAGGTAGGAGCAGCAGCATTTTTAAAGGTTAATTTCAAAAGTGCTCACTTTACAGTGAACAGCTTATAGCAGTAGTGGTTCATGCTACTATAGAAGGCATAGTACAAATAATTAGAATGTCTTTAATGTGTGGGGAACGGTGTTGGATGGCAGGTCAACCGCGCCACTTCCATACTCCGGGCACCAAGGGCAACCACTAAAGGGTAAAAATAGATAGATATGACACTTCACTAACGTGGTATGTAATAAATAAAGTAAAAATAATGAGGTCTGACAACAGGAATCCATAGGTGAAAATAAATGCAAAAGGAAAATCAGTAAAAGTAAAGGATAACTTATGCCCCTGCATTTCCCAGCAAGGGTACAGTTGTAGGGTGGAAAGTCACGCATGCGTGTGTTCAACTCATGGTTGGCAAAGCACAAAGAAATATCTGCTCTTCGCCTTGGACGACTCTGAGTCAATAGTTGTAGGTTCACACAGACCGTATTCCTTACTACCTGGTCTGAGGTAAAACGGGCAACTCTCTGGGACTGCGGAGAGCGAACAGATATCTAGCACACGATATGCGTACGACTGTGGAGTCTGTCGTACAGATCACCGAATCTTGGCCCTACACACGGGATAGAACAGGCGTTTTCAACTACAGAGCTGTCGAAGTTAGTCAGCCTCTGGCGATGCAGCCTATATTAAAACTCCTTTCTCGAAATCGTCGGTGGCTGCCTGCCACTTTGCAGTCTGCTCGAACTGGATCATACTGTGAATCTCGGTGAGCTTGAGGCCATGTCCCGGAGTCTGCTTGAGGTTGCGATGATGCACGATGTAGCGGCTCTTGTGTTCCAGGGTCGTCATAGGCCCTGGCTGTTTCGAGCCCGTTGGACACTGGTTGACAGGGAGGAACCGCAGATCACTGTGATCCTCGTGACACTCGACATCCGCCTCTAACACGTAACCTGTTGCCCCGTCATCCGTCACGGACATTACATCGATGTTCTCGTACGTCCACTTGAAGTTGTGTATCGTTAGGGGCAGGGATATTTCGCGAAAATATTTCGAGAGAAGATACAGTCCAAAGCACTGTAGGGTCGTCCAGCTTCTTTGATTGGCTAAAAAAATGTTCTGGCCCGTGTTAACCATTTGCGCACGAATCACGAAGGTTCGGTGTCGGAGTTACTTAGTCCTGAGTGGCTTCGTCAAAGACGGACACGGCACCAGCAGCCAATGGAGGTATAAGAACAGCTGAGGTGTGTATATAGTATTGAAGTCTACTGTGTGCTCCGATTTTTACGCGAAAAGTCACCGGCCCTATGTATTGGTAATGGCAGCGACATGGCCCAACAATAAAAGTTGTTTATGCCCAAATACTTAATCCGACTCAGATTTTTCTGTTGCATAATAATACTAGCTATGCTAGTATTATTATGCAACTTCGTCCCACAGTGGTTTTTATATTGTGGCACTATCGGAAAAATAGTTACGCCAGCAGAAAAATAGTTGCGCTAGAGAAATGGTTGTGCCCCTTGGTCCCACCCTTGTTTTTCTATTGTGCCACTCAGGGAAAATGGGTCAAATTGAGCAACGTTTTGATAAAATATCGATTCATTTAGATTTATTTGGATAAATACTGCAAATTGAGCAACATTAAAATATATCGATTTATTTTGCTAAATCATGATAATAATTTACTAAACTAAACATGATTTCGATAAAATATTGATTAATTTTCTTAATTTTGATAACAGTTTGCTAAATTGAGCAAACTTTGGTGTAACATTTGAGAAAAAATGATTTGGTACAGAAACCCTAAATGTCACTGCTCAAGATGTCAAACGATAAATGTATCTTAAATATAATTGAACCATATTCTAAGCCTTAACGATGTCACATTAAAAAAAAATTGATCTAAAACCTAAGTAATGGAAAGAAATATAAAAATTCTAGATGGCGTCCAACTTTCTCACTTANAAAAAAAAATTGATCTAAAACCTAAGTAATGGAAAGAAATATAAAAATTCTAGATGGCGTCCAACTTTCTCACTTACATTCTACCCCAGCACCACTTGAAATCGTGAAATTACCGGGTCTCTACCAAAAAAGTTTTAAGTACTGTTTCATGAAATGAGCCACCATTCCGTTAGGTCATTACTAGAGACCTGAAAAATTCGTGAGTTCAATGACCTGTAGGCTAGTCTCTACAGTCTTATGTACAAATATGCTTATATCAACTGCGCATTGGTTGTCTGCTGTCACAGTGATATGCGACAATTGGTCATCGTTCTCCAGGCGGTGTCAAACACCGCGTGGACCAATGGCTAAAGTTATGTAAACGCGCGTGTTTTGAATCCTAGGTTGTCCCGAAATGAATCCGCAAATTCTTCAGGTCTAGTCTTTCGTATACTCATATATTGCCTAACGTCGGCGAGTAAAGCTGGTTCCACAGTTGCGATGCGTCGCGACGAGCTGTAGCCAATCAGGATGAAGAAGCAGTCCGTTGCGGTGCGTCGACGACGAGTGCCACGCGCGAAATTCTTGCGTTGCGATTGTCGGCGATAGCCTGCGACGGAGAAGAAGAACAAGTATGTGTGGACATGGAGAATAAGAAGAACAGCTATTTGTTTAAATGCTGAAGACGACAAGCGCGGTTATGCTCTGTTTGCCCACTACACGCAGAACATAATACGAGTGTGACAACGTCGGTTTTTTTTCCGTCTGTCTTTTGTCACACTCGTGAGGTCTAAAAGCGAAATGTCCTCCTTATAAAATAGATAGCAGCACCATCTCAGACGGAGTCCGTTGCAGACGGATCATCACTCAATTGTGAAACAGTGAGTATAGCTTGTCGCATTCCATCGCGTCTTCACGCATCGCATCGCATCGCAACGCATCGCTGTATGTAGAACCGGCTTAAACAAATTATATTTTATTTAGCATACTTTCCGAAGAAAAGATAGGCTTATGGAATCGACTAGTTCTCTGTCTGGAATGCATGCCACCCCCCTCCTCCCAATAACTTTTAGACCCAACAACTGGATTTCACGAAAATACGTCTACAGTAATAAGTAGAGACCTGAAAAATTCCCGAGTTCAATGACCTGTAGGCTATACTCCATATTCGTATGCAGAATCATGCAGATATCACTGTTCATTGGTTGCTTGTTGTATTAGCGGAATACGGTGATTCGGTCTGCATTTTACTGTGTATTTATTATTGGCTCAGAGTTGTCCAGGAGGTGTAATTTGACGGGTGGACCAATAGCATTATCAATACAAACGCACGGGGATTTGAATTCTAGTTTGTCCCGAAATGAATACGTGANACGGGTGGACCAATAGCATTATCAATACAAACGCACGGGGATTTGAATTCTAGTTTGTCCCGAAATGAATACGTGAATTTTCAGGTCTCTAGTAATAAGTAGGGGCAGTGATATCTCGCAAAAATATTACGAGCCAAGATACAGTCCAAAGCACTGTAGGGTCGTCCAGCTTCTTTGATTGGCTAAAAAATGTTCTGACCCGTGTTAACCGTTTGCGTACGAATCACGAAGGTTCAGTGTCGGAGTTACTTAGTCCTGAGTGGCTTGGTCAAAGGCGGACAAGGCACCAGCAGCTAATGGAGGTACGACAACAGCTGAGGTGTGTATATAGTATTGAAGTCTACTGTGTGCTCCGATTTTTACGCGAAAAGTCACTGGCCCTAGTAATAAGTAATGGCATCGGACTTTTGTAGTTTTCCATAACGCCGGGTACTTATTTTCTAAATGGCGGCAATTTGAAAATTTACGGCACTAAATTATATCTCGGGAACTACCAAACTGATTTGAACCAAATTTGTTACATTGATAGTGTAATATATATATAAGGATTTAAACTACAAAGCGATAATCTTATAGGGCCGTCAATTTGTAAGGTAGTGCAGATTGAAAATAATAAAGCTTTTACATTATATCCCTGGAACCATTTGATCGATTTGAACTAAATATTAGTACGTTGACAGTGCATGGTGTAAGCACTGAATTAAAATATCCAATAACACTATTAGTCCACAATTTCGGAAAATAGTGTAAATTTAAAGAATGAAACTTTTCCATAATATCTCGGGAACCATTTAACTGATTTAAATCAGATTTGGTTCATTGGTAGCGGATGATATATGAATTAAAATTAAAAACCAATAATCTTATAGGCACGCCATTTTGTAAGATAGTGAAAATTAAAACATGAAGCTTTTCCATTATATATCGGGAACCATTTGATCTATTGAAATCAAATTTAGTATGTTGACAGTGCATAATGTATGCATTAAATTAAAAACCCGTGAATGCTATTAGGGTTGACCGGTGGTGTGGAAGTGTGCACCATTCGGGATACCTGTGTTCTGTACAGTGCTTACGAATATCAAAGTGAAGAAATTCAAATGACCGCGGGTAATGGCGGGCACAACTATGACTCTCGTAAGGTAGCAAAATGCCTCGTCATCTAATGTAAGCATCGAAGTTGCAAAACGATAATCTTATAAGTCTGATATTTTGTAAGATAGTGCAAATAAAANTAAACGATAATATTATAAGTCTGCTATTTTATAAGATAGTGCAAATAGAAAAATAAAGCTTTTCCATTATATGTCGGGAACCATTTGATCGATTTAACCCATTCAAAAGTAGTGTACACAATTGTACACATAATGCACATTAAAGTAATTTTTGGTTTGTACTGTACACTGTGAAGCTTAATGGCCAATGATCTTTACTATGGGTAGTTGATTCGTTAACCGTGGTACTGGTGTAAGTTATGATTGGTTCGTATTACGGTAGCCGAGCACAGAGTGTATAGCTCATTGACTGAGACAACGAAACAAGTGTTGTGTCGAGTTAAGTACAGTACGCATCATAACATTTCTTGTTTGCAACACCTAGAACGGTAAATTAAAGTAGGTCTGGAAGGGTTATACAAAATTTGGTACATTGACAGTGCATGATATGAGAATTATATTTAAAAACCGATAATGCTATTAGTCCGTCGTGTTAGAAGACAGCGTCACGTGAAAAATAAAGTTTCAGTAACTGCAAAACCGATTCCTGCCATATTTGGCGAAAAAGCAATACTATTGTAGGTTTGTTCATATTTGCAATTTAAATTGATAATACAATTATAATCAACATGGTGGTAATATAGGTATTTNATTGGTACATTGACAGTGCATGATATGAGAATTATATTTAAAAACCGATAATGCTATTAGTCCGTCGTGATAGAAGACAGCGTCACGTGCAAAATAAAGCTTGAGTAACTGCAAAACCGATTCCTGCCATATTTGGCGAAAAAGCAATTCTATTGTAGGTTTGTTCATATTTGCAATTTAAATTGATAATACAATTATAATCAACATGGTGGTAATATAGGTATTTTACGTTTATTTGCAATATCTACAATACCATTTAACCAGTTTCGACAAAATTTGTTATGCTGAAAGTATCTTTTACAATCATCAAATGTGCCAATACATAGCCTCTTTTTCTGCCATTTTGCAAGATAGCGCAATGTTAAAAGTAAAGTTTAAACGTCATATATCGAAGAAACAATCAACCTATTCCTACTAAATCTGACACTCAAATTATATCACAGTACGTAATATAAATTGACATGTTTTATTCGGTCAGAATATTATTTTCAAAATGACGGCCACAAACATCGCAGACTACTATGCTATATACATATATGAAACCATGAAATCAATTCCAAGTTGACTTTGTATGCTGACAGTATATATGCAAACATAAAATATGCTAATGTATACTCTAATTTGTGAACCATTTCGGAAGATAGCACTACATAAAAGATTAAGCTTTTGTGCCCTGTCTCGGGGAAACATTTAACTGAAACCCACAAAACTCAGCCTAGAAGTTATACTGCTGTAGTTCATCTACATTTATATGAGTTATGGAGGAAGTCACATATTTTCAAAATAACACCCACCTAAATATTTTAGGTTATTAAGCCACATGTCACAAACAATTTCAGCCGACTTTAATATGTAGCAGTATCTATGAAAAACATAGAATGTGCCAATACGGTAAATAAAATAGCACCACATGAGAAACTGGAGCTTTCATGTTACATGTCGGGGACAAAACAACCGATTTACACTNAATTGACATGTTTTATTCGGTCAGAATATTATTTTCAAAATGACGGCCACAAACATTGCAGACTACTATGCTATATACATATATGAAACCATGAAATCAATTCCAAGTTGACTTTGTATGCTGACAGTATATATGCAAACATAAAATATGCTAATGTATACTCTAATTTGTCAACCATTTCGGAAGATAGCACTACATAAAAGATTAAGCTTTTGTGCCCTGTCTCGGGGAAACATTTAACTGAAACCCACAAAACTCAGCCTAGAAGTTATACTGCTGTAGTTCATCTACATTTATATGAGTTATGGAGGAAGTCACATATTTTCAAAATAACACCCACCTAAATATTTTAGGTTATTAAGCCACATGTCACAAACAATTTCAGCCGACTTTAATATGTAGCAGTATCTATGAAAAACATAGAATGTGCCAATACGGTAAATAAAATAGCACCACATGAGAAACTGGAGCTTTCATGTTACATGTCGGGGACAAAACAACCGATTTACACCGAACATTGCACATAATATGTGCTACAGTGCGCCATGTTTTAAGTTTGTCTTGCTTTATTTACAGTATGACAGACTCATAAATCGTTTATATTCCTTTTTTCATATATAGTAAACAATTTAACAGTTTTAAATTAAACTTGTTGAGAGTAGCCATTAGATGCATCAAATATGCATGTAGAGATAATTTTTTGCCAACTTTTTTTAAGATAATGCCAGGTGATAAAATGTGTCTTTTACATCATACCTCGGGAAAGAATCATCGAATTCTCACCAAAATTTTGCACACAAGTAGTATTGTAGTTGACAATGCGTTTGTAATTCTCTCACTGGTATTNGTAAGCCACATGTCACAAACAATTTCAGCCGACTTTAATATGTAGCAGTATCTATGAAAAACATAGAATGTGCCAATACGGTAAATAAAATAGCACCACATGAGAAACTGGAGCTTTCATGTCACATGTCGGGGACAAAACAACCGATTTACACTGAACATTGCACATAATATGTGCTACAGTGCGCCATGTTTTAAGTTTGTCTTGCTTTATTTACAGTATGGCAGACTTATCAATCGTTTATATTCATTTTTTTTCATATATATTAAATAATTTAACCGTTTTAAATTAAACTTGCTGAGAGTAGCCATTAGATGCATCAAATATGCTTGTAGAGATAATTTTTTGCCGACTTTTTTTAAGATAATGCCAGGTGATAAAATGTGTCTTTTACACCATACCTCGGGAAAGAACCATCGAATTCTCACCAAAATTTTGCACACAAGTAGTATTGTAGTTGACAATGCGTTTGTAATTGTCTCACTGGTATTGCGTTTGTTCCTGGTCGCACATCTAACGATATCGTTATCAACGAGACGTCAAGACCCAGCTACCATTAACGTTTTAAAAACTTGATCAAAATTATTTGCCTCCAAGTAAAGGAAAGTAGGCGCATTAGTTGCATAGGTAATAATAATAATAATGGCGTGTGGGGAGTGCACCCAGGGCAAGGCAACACCCACCGAGTGACGGTCTTTCCAGCTGGGACCCGTAGGTGACAGTCATCCCCGGACATGACAGAAATAAAACCCTAGAATGGAGCGGCACTGGAATGCAGGGGCGGGGGAAGTGGGAGTACCCCGAGAAAACCCGCCGGCAAGCGGCATCGGCCAGCACGATTCCCACATGCAAAAATCGGGGAGTGAACCCGCCGGGGATCGAGCCCGGATCGCCGTGGTGGGAGGCGAGCGCCCTGGCCACTACGCCACCGCTGCCCCTAGTTACATAGGTAACTTCTTGTTTTGTGTCGTGGCAGTGTCCCCTTCACGCACGCACGCACGCACGACGTTATTTGTTTTTTTTTTATTTGAAATAATTATGGTTTTTAAAATTCAACGGCCCCTGATACTTCTTCACACTGTTTGTATAAAACTGTAAACCCAACGTAAGAGTTAAGAAGGGTGTACCAAGGAGCCCTGAGGCTTCGAGTCTAGGCTGTAACAAGTCTACGATCTCGTAGGAGACTTCAGAGAGAAGAAATGCGGCGTTGGCGGGCGAAGGAGGAGTGAACTACTCTCGCTGTTGCCGGGTCAAGGCGAATTAGAAATTAAATTACGAAATCTGCACGTGTTCGCGCCTCGGAGGGTTCCGGGAACTACGGCTTTTTCCTTATCGTCAGCTGCCGAAGTCGCAGATAGATACGAGGTCGGCGGGAACAGAAGTAAACCTGCGGTTCCCCCTGTAGGGGGAAAAAAAAGTGGGAGAGGAGTTGAGACTAGCGGAGAGATTCGGACGGCCATTAACAACGGCCCTGTGGGGCCGGGTTGGGTACAGGCTGTGGTCTGGCAACCAACCTGCAATGGGTGTAAGGTGAGGGGCTGGGTGCCTGAAAACCGGTCATGGGACGGCCGAGCGTGTAGGGGGGAGCCCATAAACCGAGTACCTGGTGGGGTAGTCATGGCGGCTATGAAATGGCNTGGGACGGCCGAGCGTGTAGGGGGGAGCCCATAAACCGAGTACCTGGTGGGGTAGTCATGGCGGCTATGAAATGGCTGCTCCAGTTGGGCCTAACCCTGGTTACAGGCTCTAGTGGCGGTGCCCGGCGCAAGTGTAAGAGCTCGCTCGTCGAGCTCCGGTGGGAGCCGCTCGTAGGAACTAGTGACTCCTGTGGGCGTCTCCCTGCCGTCACGAAAAGCTTCCAACTCATCTCCATTAATGGGGCAGTGATGCGAATATATAGCCTAGCACTGCTCAAGTCCATCTCCACCTCCTCGCGGTATGGGCTGGTAACATGGGGGCCGCCCCATGGCTAACGGAGTGAGGACGACTGAAGG
>NQII01006553.1:93295-105132 GCA_002778355.1 Clitarchus hookeri
CTAGTAAGAGGACTCGTTCACAAAGCGGGTTTGTAGAGTGAGGATAGCACTCGGCCCCATCAAGGTGGTGCATGCAGATTCCACTCTGCATGTTGCTGTTGACAGGTGAGGTGGAACCACTCTCGGGTGGAGAACGTCCACCCACTGCGATTGGAAAGAGCGATACTCTTTCTATTGGCAGTATTCAACTACTGTCAATTAGCGCACTGACCAAGCTCAAATACATCTAGGTTATGGACGTAGTCCAAGTCTGCGGGGGAGTGCGCACCAATTAAACAGCCTGGTGTAAAATCTGCTCACATTTTCTATATGTGAGCACTGACTGGTGTGACAAACAGACGACGGTTCTGAAGGTG
The DNA here is from genome assembly GCA_002778355.1 of Clitarchus hookeri. NCBI lineage: Eukaryota > Metazoa > Arthropoda > Insecta > Phasmatodea > Phasmatidae > Clitarchus > Clitarchus hookeri. The sequence continues at coordinate 93,652 of NQII01006553.1, forward strand.
GGAAGTCCTGATCGCACTCCCCTGGTAACAATGCTCTGAAAGTTGTCCCCTGTAATACCGTAACGGATCAGGCACAGGGGGAGCAAGTCTAGGGTCACATACTCGCGCACGTGATTGGCGAAAACATGCCATTAACAACGAGGCCCCGAGTGCCGTTGGGTGCGGAGCGTGGTGAGAATGGCCGCAGGGAGGGGAAAACGGGAGGCCCCCGAGTATACCCGCTGACCAACAGCATCGTCCGGCACGATTCCCACGTGCGAAAATCCGGAAGCGACCCCGCCGGAAATCGAACCTGGTTCGCTTAGGTGGGAGTCAGTTATCCTAGCCACTGCACCACCGCGACCCCTGCTGGCATTCGAGACAAGATTTAATTATCACTTAAACCCGCCATTTCGGGAGCGATATTTCTGCTTTTTTTTCTNGACAAGATTTAATTATCACTTAAACCCGCCATTTCGGGAGCGATATTTCTGCTTTTTTTTCTCTGCTCTCTCTCTCTTACTACCGTCCTATTGACTCGCGCTACAAAAAAAACACTCTTATTCCGCTAAATAAAGATTATTACTGGCTGGCTGTTAACCAATGGAGGGCTAAGTTGATAGTCTTACACTCAAACAACCTTTCATTAGTGACAGGTAATATAAACTCTATATTGTTCGTTTCAGTTGTTATAAAATATTATTATTTTCATTCACGATAAGTACATTCGACGTCCAGTGAAATTATTTTAAGATCATGACGAGCATTAAAGGATCAATGAAACTTCATCCATGAGAATTTTGTTTTCAGTTGAAGAGAGATTTTTCTTTTTAGTGAAGACCGAACTACACCCGGGCATAGTGTTACAAGTGTTAAATTTTCGGTATACGCGACATCCTAAACTAAAATATCTACATGACCTTAATGGTGAAAATAAGTGTTATGTACCATAGACGTACAAGACAAATTTCGCGTACAGTAGTACCGTTTGCATACCATATTTGGCGCTAATTGGTTAAATAGTTTCCAAGTATGACTCAAAAGTGTTTTCCAGGTGGTGCTATCTTGTATAATGGTTGAAATAATAGCCGCGAATAAAGATAGTTAATAATCGCAGCACGTAATTTAACGCAAACATTCTGTTGAAATTGTCAAACGATTCGGTACATATCGCATTATAATCGCCAATGTTTATATGATTTCAATTTGGAAAATATGTGCCTGATATACTAAACTTGTATGCATTTAGGATGGGTCATCATAGCACTACGTGTATGGAAAATTTGTCGGTAATCAGCTAAGTGGAGGAGATAGGATGTGAACACCTTAAGATTTCCAGGTAAAGCGGTCTTCTAAAATCACTGTTCATTGAGTACATTAAACTCCGATATGAATACTGGCAGCGTGTACTTTCGACCATAGGCTGTTCATGGCAAAGTGAGCACTTTTGAAGCCCTTGTTACTTTTTTCCTTTGAGCCTTTTTTTTATCCTTTGAACAACTTTTAAATTAATTTTGCCATGTAAGTAATGAACACAGTGTAAATATTCCACCGCTTTCGACAGCTAACGTCTAAGGCTAAAATAAAACATATTTATTGACTATTATTGCAAATGAGAGGGCTTTCAAAAGTACTCACTTCACCGTTAATATCCTGTACAGTTTGCGTTCTTAACATATGACGTAGTATTAGGGTATTTTTTGTCATTTGAAAACTCTATATGTCTGAAATTCCAATACAATTTAATAAGATTTATAACTAAATAACCGAAAATTTTGTGTTTTTTTACTTATAAGATTGACACTATTGTCCTTCGCGTACGGAAATCTCGACTGTTTATTTATGGACTGATGCTTCAAAGGGTAGCCAATAGAAATGCAAAGTTTTTCACTGACCCAGTGACCTGCAGGGTTACGTATAATTAACTGCAATGTGTAACGAATGAGTATGAATCTCTCCACCTCGAAAATGGTCGTATTACCTGACACGTAGTACGAGAAAACACGTGCGACAAAGACGGTGTTTACTAGAACAGCGGAAGTGCGTATGAAACAAAAGAGGGGTTTGTTTAGTCTCGACCTCCGCCACAAAGCCTGCTGGCTGCTCTGAACGGGGTCTAACGAGGATCCCGCTATTAACATACGTAATCACCATCCTTTCAATCAGCAAAACTAGTTTCCTAGTCGTTTACCTCCCTGACCTACTTTCTCTTCTGGGGATGCAGCATTTTCCTGGTACCGCACNAAAACTAGTTTCCTAGTCGTTTACCTCCCTGACCTACTTTCTCTTCTGGGGATGCAGCATTTTCCTGGTACCGCACATTATTATCTCAACGTCGTACCAGTCTGTGAAGAATAGGATATATTAGGTTGTTTTTTCAGGTCTTTCGCCACCATAGCCGCTAATAGCGTGCAAAAATGAAACTGGTTGTAGCTGCCGCTCTCCACCGAGCGTTTTGAGATCGGAATCGNATAGCCGCTAATAGCGTGCAAAAATGAAACTGGTTGTAGCTGCCGCTCTCCACCGAGCGTTTTGAGATCGGAATCGCGTGATCCACGAAGTCAGTTAAGACAGATCCGGGCGTAAAGTCCATTCACGGTTACTTCCAACTTTTCTGAAGTCTTGCTTAAGTTCTACTTGCAGTATATTCCTCCGTCCCAAGCAAATAAAGCTTAGCTACGTCTAGAAAATTACACCAATGGGACAATACACCGCAATCGTGTGTACTCAGTGCAATGCTATTTAGCATAAGAACTATTTCTACTGACGTCAGGTTCATCTCAAAATTGCATTACCTATTAATAGCAAGTAAGTAATCAGTGGTGAATCAATTTCGCACGGTTATGTCCTATACTCTGTGCCTATGTTTTTTTGATTGTAAACTCATGATTATAGATATCAAACTTAGTGTAAATTTTCCTTTAGTTATTATTTTCTCAATGACACATTGTGCTCCGGTGATGTTAGAAAATGTCTGGCCTTTTCAGTGTATAGTAAAAGTAACTAAATCTGACATACATTTAGAAAAAAATGCTTCACAGACAAAATGGTTTTGTTTTGGCACTGTCGGGGTAACTTTATTCTGATTGGCCCAATCGAGTAGGGAGTGTCTTCTGACGCAGACACGTGGCCAATAGCTGAAGGAAATTCGCGAGCGTGCGCGTAGAAGTTGAAGTCTAGCCTGGACATAAATGTTTTCGCGGGAAACAGACGGCCCTGCCTATAAGCAGAGACCTGAAAAATTCGCGAGTTCAATGACCTGTAGGCTATACTCCACTTTCGTATGCAAAATCACGCAGATATCACTGTTCATTNTTTTCGTATGCAAAATCACGCAGATATCACTGTTCATTGGTTGCTTGTTGTATTAGCGGAAAACGGTGATTCGGTCTGCATTTTTACTGTGTATTTATTATTGGCTCAGAGTTATCCAGGAGGTGTAATTTAACGGGTGGACCAATAGCATTAGCAGTACAAACGTACGGGGATTTGAATTCTAGCTTGCCCCGAAATTAAAACGCGAATTTTTCAGGTCTCTACCTATAAGGGATGCACTACGGCTGTCGGCCGAAGACGGAAAGCTTCAAGAGTCGATCTTGGAGTCCACTATGCAGGCGNTATAAGGGATGCACTACGGCTGTCGGCCGAAGACGGAAAGCTTCAAGAGTCGATCTTGGAGTCCACTATGCAGGCGGTGCGGCTGGAGCTGATTCCAGCGCAGGGAGGGGTGACGGAGCTTGTGCCAAGTGCTGGAGTGTGGAGGACCCTCTTAAGACGTGCCGGGAGGAGGCAGGCATCCTCGCAGACACCCTCGCTATCCCTGCATGAGGAGAAAACAAAAACTGTAATTCTACCGAAGTCCACACTGTGGTAATAATAAGATCCAGTAATAACATATCTGTACGTGTGACACATCTAGACTGTTTACACAACGACAGCAGATCATACGAGTTACCATCTAAACACGAGGCTCNTCTGTACGTGTGACACATCTAGACTGTTTACACAACGACAGCAGATCATACGAGTTACCATCTAAACACGAGGCTCGTTTCTTTCAACTACACGATGTGTTCTTTCGACCAATGTAGCTTCGCGTGTCGGAATTTTCACGGTAAAAATTACACCAGTCATTGAGGAAGTGTAGCTGGTGTAGTGCAAANTGTAGCTTCGCGTGTCGGAATTTTCACGGTAAAAATTACACCAGTCATTGAGGAAGTGTAGCTGGTGTAGTGCAAATAAAAGTGCGTGAAATTTAGATGTGTCGTCTGTCTGTTAATTGTTTGAGAGAATGTCTGTTTTAGGGCGATATGAAAGTTTGAAATATCCCTGTAGGTAGTGGTTTAAGGGCTGTAGTCAATGAAAACAGCGAATAAATAGCATTCGAAAGGAGGCAACGTTAAAACATCCTTCAGTATTTCATGTCCCCTGTTTTGACAGGTAACATCATTAGATAATGTAAAGTTAGCCAGTGTTGACTTAAAGATTTTGGAGATAATTTTCGTTAAAAAAAAAAACAAAACAAAATGAAATTAGCCGTGCTTCCATAACAAACAAAACTTCTGAACAAAGATATTGTGTTGTGGTTACGCAGCAAAATGACAGTGAAAGCTGCACCACAGTAATATATTGAACTCTTGTCAATGCACGCCGAGGTGGAAAACTGGCGCAGCTACACTGTATATGGTTGAAAGAAAGAACCCGTAGTTAGTATACAGTATAATACCAGCAGGACCGTCTGTCTTGTCTTGTTTACTGCGNTGGTTGAAAGAAAGAACCCGTAGTTAGTATACAGTATAATACCAGCAGGACCGTCTGTCTTGTCTTGTTTACTGCGCCGGTAACTACAGAACCTACAACTCCTTCAACGGCACAACTTCAGTAATACTGAGGTTGGTCAAGCAACGCCTAAAACTGCGATAGTCTAACTGAACATTTTGGTGCCAGTTCGGAAGTCTTTCTGCTTNATTTCTGCTTCTGCATTGAAACCCCAGCGCAAAGTTGTTCTGGAGTTCTGTTATTGCTTATATGCTATAAATTTTCTATTTACACATCAAATGTTGCGCGCGATACATCTTCTTGAAACGAGAAACAGATAAAGTAGATTAAAATCTCGACTTCGGTAACCCGTTCGCTACTGGGTTGAAAAAATTTGGATGTGGTGTGAATTGACATAATTTTTCTATGGCGAGGGTTGTATTTGTGATTGTTTAATCCTCCAGTTATTCTCAGAACTAAAGAAATGCCTCACTGATGCTTGCTGAGATCAGCGGTATTCAGTAATTAGGTACATAACATCAACCACTGACAAACTGTTTCGATAGCAAGATAGGTGATATCCTGCCACGTAACGTCCAATTCACACAAGCCGTTAATTTTCGATACCCAATACGATTCTGATTTTGTTGCAATCGGGTGGGTGCACATGATCCGGTTTAATTACGTTGCTTTGTAGCACTTGATTGGACGAAAGCGCACAAGTCCCGATTATAACGACAAATCTGAAAAAAAAAAAATATATATATATATTAGTCTGTTTTGCACGATTTCACCGATCTCAGGCTTCGAAAGAGAACGTTTAATAATTTTAACCGGAGACTATATGTAAAGCAGTTTTGCTATTTGTGAAAGTAAATAGAACGTTAATAGCACAGTTGCAGAGGTTTACCAGAGTGTGAAATTTTGAAGTATGGAGTCGTTTTTAAAAACAAATCTATGTAAGGCCACGTGCTCACAAAAATATGGACTTTTCCCACTGGCTTGGTGATAGGCAACGAGTCAAGTCTACACACGGAGCGAATAACTCGGTTTGGAACACATGTCGCTTACGCGATAAAAAACAAGTATATGATTAAAAAGCTGAAGTGAACAGATACCTTCTAATTATTCTATGCAAAATATTTCCATTCATATCTAAAAAAATTAATAACTGAATAAATAAGTAAATGAAAATATTTCGTATATAATTCAAATTTTTTTAACGTGTTCACTTATAATTTTAATATTTTTTTTTTTAATTCAGAGGCAATGTTGTATTCTGAAAGGAAACTGTTCTCGCTTTATCTCTCAAGAAAAACACTTGTTACGAAGGAGTTGTTTAAGTTGCTTGACGGCTAATGTCGAGTGTCTCTGAAGCTGAGAAATATAATGTAAATGAAAGAAGAAAGAAATACGGACAACTAGCTGTCATTGTGCCGTTATCCTTGGAAATACCATACACAGATTGGAGCCAACAAAAGTAGAGGGAAAATAACAGCTGCCCAGTAATCATTTTTTTGTTCCAAAATTGAAAATAATTTTTGCAAACCGAAGTATAACAACGTGGTTTGAAATCTAGGTAATCACACTATTTACATTAACAGGTATTAAAATTTTTTTTAGCATACTACTTCTGGCGGAGTTTTGATGCAAGGGGAACGTACTACGATCATACTGAGTAGTTTTTGCTAAAAAAAAAATTATAGGTCTGTTGGAAGAATAAACTGTGAGGGTAGCGTGACTCACGACTGTGAATTTAGTTTAGTCTCGCACAGTAGCGAGTGTGTGTGGGGAGAACTGAGGTGTATCGCGATGTATGCTTGCATGTCCCAGTACTTACAACAGATCCTCGCAGTGGATAAGTCACCAGCCACGACTTCAGCTGCCCCAGTTACTTCTACACACAAACAGAAAAGAGTGGCGTGGTANCAGTGGATAAGTCACCAGCCACGACTTCAGCTGCCCCAGTTACTTCTACACACAAACAGAAAAGAGTGGCGTGGTAACTTTAAACTACCATTCCGTCCTCGTCTGTGGTATGATGTATTCACGTAGGTAAAAATACTGGGGGCACGTTTAATAGCCTAGTAAAAAAAAAGNTGGTTGAAAGAAAGAACCCGTAGTTAGTATACAGTATAATACCAGCAGGACCGTCTGTCTTGTCTTGTTTACTGCACCGGTAACTATGCATATACTGCCCATAGCAAAGCACTGTGTACTCACTGTAGACCCTACAACTCCTTCAACGGCACAACTTCAGTAATACTGAGGTTGGTCAAGCAACGCCTAAAACTGCGATAGTCTAACTGAACATTTTGGTGCCAGTTCGGAAGTCTTTCTGCTTCTGCATTGAAACCCCCGCGCAAAGTTGTTCTGGAGTTCTGTTATTGCTTATATGCTATAAATTTTCTATTTACACATCAAATGTTGCACGCGATACATCTTCTTGAAACGAGAAACAGATAAAGTAGATTAAAATCTCGACTTCGGTAACCCGTTCGCTACTGGGTTGAAAAAATTTGGATGTGGTGTGAATTGACATAATTTTCTATGGCGAGGGTTGTATTTGGGATTGTTTAATCCTCCAGTTATTCTCAGAACTAAAGAAATGCCTCACTGATGCTTGCTGAGATCAGCGGTATTCAGTAATTAGGTACATAACATCAACCACTGACAAACTGTTTAGATAGCAAGATAGGTGATATCCTGCCACGTAACGTCCAATTCACACAAGCCGTTAATTTTCAATACCCAATACGATTCTGATTTTGTCGCAATCAGGTGGGTACAGATGATTCGGCTTAATTACGTTGCTTTGTAACACCGGATCGGACGAAATCGCACAAGTCCCGATTATAACGGGGGAAAAAAAAAAAAAAAAAAAGTCTGTTTTACACGATTTCACCGATCTCAGGCTCCGAGAAAGCTCGTTTAATAATTTTAACCGGAGACTATACGTAAAGCAGCTTTGTGAAGGTAAATAGAAGGTAAATAGTACAGTTTCAGAGGTTTACCAGAGTGTGAAATTTCGAAGTATGGAGTCGTTTTTAAAAACAAATCTGTGTAAGGCCACGTGCTCACAAAAATATGGACTTTTCCCACTGGCTTGGTGATAGGCAACGAGTCAAGTCTACACACGGAGCGAATAACTCGGTTTGGAACACATGTCGCTTACGCGATAAAAAAACAAGTATATGATTAAAAAACTGTAGTGAACAGATACTTTCTAATTATTCTATGCAAAATATTTCCATTCATATCTAAAAAAATTAATAACTGAATAAATAAGTAAATGAAAATATTTCGTATATAATTCAAATTTTTTTAACGTGTTCACTTATAATTTTAATATTTTTTTTTTAATTCAGAGGCAATGTTGTATTCTGAAAGGAAACCGTTCTCGCTTCATCTCTCAAGAAAAACACCTGTTACGAAGGAGTTGTTTAAGTTGCTTGACGGCTAATGTCGAGTGTCTCTGAAGCTGAGAAATATAATGTAAATGAAAGAAGAAAGAAATACGGACAACTAGCTGTCATTGTGCCGTTATCCTTGAAAATACCATACACAGATTGGAGCCAACAAAAGTAGAGGGAAAATAACAGCTGCCCAATAACCATTTTTTTTGTTCCAAAATTGAAAATAATTTTTGCAAACCGAAGTATAACAACGTGGTTTGAAATCTAGGTAATCACACTATTTACATTAACAGGTATTTAAATTTTTTTTAGCATACTACTTCTGGCGGAGTTTTGATGCAAGGGGAACGTACTACGATCATACTAAGTAGTTTTTGCTAAAAAAAATTATAGGTCTGTTGGAAGAATAAACTGTGAGGGTAGCGTGACTCACGACGGTGAATTTAGTTTAGTCTCACACAGTAGCGAGTGTGTGTGGGGAGAACTGAGGTGTATCGCGATGTATGCTTGCGTGTCCCAGTACTTACAACAGATCCTCCCAGTGGATAAGTCACCAGCCACGACTTCAGCTGCCCCAGTTACTTCTACACACAAACAGAAAAGAGTGGCGTGGTAACTTTAAACTACCATTCCGTCCTCGTCTGTGGTATGATGTATTCACGTAGGTAAAAATACTGGGGGCACGTTTAATAGCCTAGTAAAAAAAAAGCGTATTTCACGTAACACTGCAACGCAGTTCAAGCGCCGGGCAAGTGGGACTCTAAAACACACACACACACAAAGTAAGTAATGTCGCCACTTCCGCGGTTACTGGCAAGTTTACTCCGATGGCCAGAGAATGAATCGCCTCACATAGTTATAACTGACGCCAACAGATGGCATTCGTTAACAAGCGAGTTCTTGGACGTAGCGACAGCCGAGATGTGAGTGAGTGGAGAGATTTGGGCGGCTCTTAACCTCGAGGAGTTGTGAGCCGATGAAGGCGCGGGAAGGTGAGGATGGGGCAGCGCCGGAATGAAAGAGCGGGGAAAACGGGAGATCCCCGACAAAACCCGCCGACCAGCTGCATCGTCCGGCACGACTCCCACTTACGAAAATCCCGGAGTGAACTGGCCGGCGCGGCGATTGAACCCGGTTCGCCTTGGTGGGAGGCGAGCAGGTTAACCGCCCAGCCACCGTGGCCCTGGTAGCCGAGGCGTATTCCGTAGGTATACTTTCTTCCGGTGTGTGTTGGTGCAGTATTTTTTAAAGCCTATTAAATAAGAATATCAAATCACACTGAATTACATTTATAGTTGCTACTTATATATTGTTATTTAATACGCCCATTAAAAATGTTGAAAATGGGTAATACTGACTTTTGAACATTACCGATAATATTTAAATTTCTTCTTTATTACTATAATTTTCCTGGGTCGTTTCATTGGGGTCAGATGTAATGTGTCGAGTTGTTGGATGTGTCCCTTATTGCAAATTGGAAAACATTTGTAAGCCCTACAGTATCTTCTTTCAAAACATTACATATCCTTCCACCATGAGTGCAAATAAGCATCGTCTATAAACGCGATGAAATTGTAGAGCGTGTTAAAAATATAATGACCCGATTAAAAATAATTACATTTCATAATGAAAAGGTCTTACAGTTCAATAACGAATTACAAGCTATTAAGTAAGTCGTCAAGTTTCATTCGCAATATTATACATTCTCTATATGCATTCCATCTGCTGCACCGATACCATTAAGACGATGGTTGAATTCGTCTTCCTTGGACACGAGGGGGCCGCGGTGGCTCAGCGGTTAGAATGCTCGCTTCACCCCTAGGCGAATCGGTTTCAATCCCTGGCCGGGTCGTTCCCAGATTTTTGCAAGTGGGAATCGTGTGGAACGATGCTGCTGGTCGGCGGGGTTTCTCGGGGATCTCCCATTCCCCCCACCCTTGCGGTCCAGCGCTGCTCCATTCTCCCCTCATTTCACCCTCATCGGTTTTCAAGACATCGTTGTTAAGAGACGCCCATATTTCTTAGCTCAACTCATATTGGATATGACGCACTGAATTGAGGGTAGTATCGGCGTTGACATCAACTCGACAGACGCGGATAGCGCAGAAGTGGAGCGAAGCGATCTGATTGGCTGTTGGTGGCATCTGCCACGTATTGTCGACGTAATATGTGAAAAGCGTGAAGGTCGGTTCACGATCAATCTCGTGTACGTAACAGGCGTCTGCATAGAACGTTTACAAAAATGTGTGGTTCATAGCGTGTGTACACGTATTAGGTTCATTTAATCACACACGACTAAAAACTAATTTGAGTTTAGTAGAGATTTCTTTGCAAATATACCGATTTACATGTATTTTATAAGAAGTAAAAAATGAAAATGTAAGTTTTTTATAAATAAAATATTCAAACAATGTAACGTCTTCTTCTTATTATTGGCTGAAGGCCTTGTGTAGACGACACGAATAAAATATCGCAATTTCGTANCACGACACGAATAAAATATCGCAATTTCGTACACATCTGTGCGTCGAGGATGCGTAAGGCGATGATCGTGAACCGTCCCGTAAGAATGTCTTCTTTCAATTCGACACCTACACGTTCATTACGTACACGTTCTTCATCGTTAACCGATCTCTAAGGTTCCCGCCTACAAAGAGCCATTTCCCGCGTTTTAAACCAAAAAGCGCGGGAGCGATAAGGGCGAAACTGCCACGCGCATCAAGTGCACCATCGCCGCTAAGAGCAAGGCTCTGAACTGGCGTGCAGTATTCTAGGCGCACTGAGAGTACCTATGGGACTTTCCGCTGTGACCCTATTATTTTATCTGTGGAAAGTCGGTAGGAAGGATCAATGTAGGGTCCTTGGGTAGTTTTGTACGTATCTGACGAGTATATTTAAGAGATACAGCGCCGTGAAAAAACCGTTGTTAGTCATTTTTGAGTACTCTGAAGAGGAGTTTCTAATGTGCGTGACGTCTTAAGGGTGTGTTCTTTTTATATATCGGCAAATTGGACGCTTGTTTAATAGTTTCGTTGAAAAAGGTGCATTTCAAACACTCTACAACGCAGTTCAAGTGCCTTTGAGGTTTCTTCCGCTTGGTCGACTTCAGCGGCATCTGCGGCAGTCGACCAGCTCGTTGAGGAAGGTCAGGCACGGTCCTCGTGTCTGTCTGTGCGACTGCGTCTCCTTCTATACAGAATCCCCGCCGTACATTATCATTGATGCGCTACCCCTAGCCCCTCCCCCTCCCTATATGGCTCGGTAGAGGTACAGGTGGACCTTGTCCTCACATTTTGTTATCATTATCACGTCCTGGTTGGGGACAGCT
>NQII01006553.1:105410-119910 GCA_002778355.1 Clitarchus hookeri
ACGTCCTGGTTGGGGACAGCTTGCCCATCCCGCCTGTCTGTTTTCAAACTGTAGTTCAACTGCGGCAAGCCACTATTCAGATTTTCCCAGTGCTCCATGGTAGCGTCTTGATACTGTATCCAGGCTGCAATTTTTCCCTTTCCAATGCGATAGAAGGGGGAGGGGCGGTAAAGTAAATTTTAACGGGATTTTTAAAATTATAAGAATTTTTATTTTTATCGCGGGTCCCTGGCAGGGGGCTAGCGACAGGTGGCTAATTAAGAAAAGCGGAAGTTAATGTCAAAGGTGAATTTTAATTTGATTCGTTTTTAAAATGTCATACATATGACTGGAGCGGTTCGGGAAATGAGGTCTTTAATTAAACATGATCACAAGTTAATGGGTTAGTGTTATTGTAGTGCTGAAAAGGTTTGAATTTATAAACTACAATATTATCTTAAATTGTTACTTAAGGTTACTTGTATTTGTTAGACGTGGGTGGAAGGAGACGTTGTCTTAAGTTAATTTTGAAGACAATAATGTTTTATCTGTTTAGGTAATGTCTTGTTATTAATTACGTTTTATTCATGTGTGAGTGCTACTCTGACGAGTAACTCATAGTGGACAATAAAATAATATGCTTTACAGTTCAATTTGTAGACAATATTGCGCAGAAGGCGTGTAATTAGTAGTTTAAAATGCCTTAGCATGATATTTACTTTAAAAAAGCAGTATATTTACCGGATGTGTTTTGAAAAGCGAGCTGAGGATTGTATGTTTCAGTTTTAGTTGGTCGGAGGCCTCTGATTGGACGAGAAATCTCGCGATGGGCGGGGATACGATCTGCTACTCAAGATATGGCAGCACTGTAGNAGAAAAATTTAATTTTTTTGATTTGGGTTATAAAAAATCTTAATTGACCCCGTTCGTCTCATGTACCGGATAGGAAGTAGGTGGGAGGAGGTGAGGTTGTCTGGAACGAATCACGAGTGTTGTGTGAAATTCAGAAGAACTAGAAACGCTGCAGCGCATTCTGATCGCTGACCCTTGCGGGCTAGGCTAGAGTTGATCAAGCGAGCGAGCCTACTCGACCGGCCATAGTGCACAGGTATAGTGCCGCGGAAGCTAGATTCCGTGAACTCTCCGAAGAGGCAAGACCGCGCCTCCTCAAACGAAGGCCACTCCGAGAATGCGCTGTGCTGGGTGCTATAAAGAATTGTGGGAGGTGGTTGGACATAAAGAGCGGGGACATAAAAGGAAGCGATAGCAAGAGAGAGTAGAGAGAGATCGAGAGACGATCTTCTTCGTTCCGAGTCGCTCGGTTCGTCAGCATCCATCACAGTCCTCCTCCCTAGTGGGCATGCGTGTGCATTAGCGAGCGCGTGTTTACGACATGGCGACGAAGCAACGAGACGATGACTAGTGGTCGTGGCCGACAACGCCCTGCGATCATGTTGTACTACCTAAACAACTTAGAGGCGAGTGTTTTAAAATGTGGAAGACGTTCACAATGACTAAACACATCCAGGGTAGAAACCTATTTAGTATTATAAAGTGATCTCTTTTCAATACCACACACTAGTTGAAAGTTAGGTTATACCGTTTAATGCATATGCCAACTATAAATATACTTACTTTACATACAGGAACAAGAACCGCAGTTGCAACGAAATTGTCTAAGAGTGAGTGAGTGAAGATATTTTGGCGGCTCCAAACAGCGAGATTTTAAAAGACGATGAGGGTGATTGAGGTGAGAATGTACCAGTGCCGGAATGGAAGAGCGAGGAAACGGGAGATCCCTGAGAAAACCCGCCATCCATTAGCATCGTCTGGCACTATTCCCACGTGCGGAAATCCAGAGTGACCCGGCTGGGGATTGAACCCGTTTCTTTTGGTGGGAGGCGAGCAGGAAAACCGCTCAGCCACCGTGGCCCCAAATTTTCTTAAATTCCAACAGCATAGAAACTTCAGTATCAGGACAATAAAGATACAGCTCGAACGCTGTCGTCTTGACCAAGCATTCAACAGTATGCATGCCCGCCCCGCCTAGTGCAGTCGGCAGGGATTGGAGGCTACGAGATGTAGGCGGTACGCGTCACACTGCCTACACATGTTTTTGAAAGGTTGATTTAGGGGNGGATATTGGTGTGGCTGAAAGACAGGTTGTCTGTAGGATTGGGCCAAGCCTACCCTAGGTTTGTGCATCAGAGAATCGCACCCCTGGACAATAGGTATACATGCTAGATCATTTCAGTTAAGGCCAGGCTTCAACATGGGGAGCTTGCAGCCAGTCCCCTTGTTAACGAGTTCAAGGGCAAACATCATTTTGGCACTCCCCGTTCCTCCTCTCCGAGTAAACAAACAGCCAAAGTCCAAATCGCAACCTGAAGTGTTAACTTTGATAAAGCCTTTACAAACTAGACCTGAAACAGTGAGAATTAAGCCACAACAGTGAAAACCAGTGAAAATTGAGCAACTAGTAATCAGTGCCAGATAACTAATAAATATGATGGCCAAGTTTCGTTGATTATTTTGTAATATTCATTGAATGTCGAGCATTCCACGGTCATAAGTCACTTGTTCCCAGTTCATTTGCTTGATTAATCAGTTGGCAGTAGCTGATCAACTGACTTTCAGCTACTATGGAAAGATCCTCAGCAAAAGCTGTCATGCTCGGTGACATGAGAGAACCACCTATACGAAGAATCCTTTTCGTGTGAAGAAGCATTACGACAATGGGCACGTGCAGTTTATGCAAGGTGATATATTGAGGACCCACAGCAAGAACTGCAAGGATTCGTCTTTTGAGAGCCAGCAAGTGACGTATAAACCCCATACTACATCGACGTGTACTGTTTCCAAAGACGATTATGACGAGACAGTTAATGCTAATGACGGAATGAGAGACGTACGAGGTTTTGTAGAGTCAGTTTGTGTGGAATGTACACTTGCAAGACGTTCGCGTGAAATCGGCGAACTTCAGAATAAACGGTTGTCGACTCTAAGTANTGTGTGGAATGTACACTTGCAAGACGTTCGCGTGAAATCGGCGAACTTCAGAATAAACGGTTGTCGACTCTAAGTGCTGATAATTACTGTGCTACCCCTACAAAGAAAAACGATCTTGGTATTGAGGATGAAACAGGAGGTGAATACGATCATGAAGACAGCCATGGTGATAATGTCTATTACGACAGTGTTGATAAAGTATCAGATGAGAAGGAAGATGATTTTCTCGATGTTCCCACACAATTCACCGAGTTTCCTTCGACAAGTGGTGTGTAGAAGGCAGAAGGAGTCAATAATGCTCGTTACATATTTCCCGAAGACCCGAATGAACTTGTTGATTGACACATATATTTGTTGGCGGGCAAAAACGCTGGATCTCTCATGCATTTTGAGATATCTTCAATCATCGATGAACTGAAGAACAAGAGTTATGTCAGATGAGACTGTTGGCTACTATCCATGATCTGCAAAGATCTGAGAAATGTAAAGATAGAATGTACAAAATAATTAGAAAGATAGAATGTTTATAATAAGTAAATTAATTAAACTAATGTATACATAGCAATGTTATTTAAATTTCTTTTACAGCCCTTTCTGTTTCCCTGGATGACTTATTAATTCAGTGGTGTAAACAATAAATTAAGAGTCTGTTTTAGATAAAATTTATGCAAGTGCATGCAGGAGGAGGGTTATAGTTCTATTTGAGGTATTTTGCCTTACTACGACCGCTTAAAATTGACTGAGATCTAT
This sequence comes from Clitarchus hookeri, assembly GCA_002778355.1. Lineage (NCBI taxonomy): Eukaryota > Metazoa > Arthropoda > Insecta > Phasmatodea > Phasmatidae > Clitarchus > Clitarchus hookeri. The sequence continues at coordinate 109,149 of NQII01006553.1, forward strand.
ATGGAAAACGAATGAAATGATAGAAATAGTTTTTAGGAATGTTTCGCAACCAGTTAGTTGGCCTGGTCNCCCTGGATGACTTATTAATTCAGTGGTGTAAACAATAAATTAAGAGTCTGTTTTAGATAAAATTTATGCAAGTGCGTGCAGGAGGAGGGTTATAGTTCTATTTGAGGTATTTTGCCTTACTACGACCGCTTAAAATTGACTTAGATCTATATGGAAAACGAATGAAATGATAGAAATAGTTTTTAGGAATGTTTCGCAACCAGTTAGTTGGCCTGGTCNAGATCTATATGGAAAACGAATGAAATGATAGAAATAGTTTTTAGGAATGTTTCGCAACCAGTTAGTTGGCCTGGTCAGTTAGCTTGGTAAGTTATTATGGCCCTTTGGTATGGACAATACTGGTAGAAATGTTTTGCGAAGATACTGCGAAAATTTACTGCGAAGAAGTTAGCGACGAGACTCTTATTGGAAGTTTTTTTTAAAGATTACCCATAATCGTTTGTTTGTAGGTGGGTGGTATGTTAGATTGGTATTATCGTTTGGTCTAGCCTGTTTTGTAAGAACTGGTCTAGTCAGGAGCTAGTCATGGACTAAGTCAGTTTCGTCAGGAACCAATCTTGGGTGGAAGTGGTCTTGGTTGGATTTGGTCTTGGGTGGAGTCGGCCTTGCGTGCAGTCAGTCGGTAATTAGTATTTTTTGTCGGTATGGTCCCATGATGTGACCAGCTAGTAATTGACAACTGTATGCTTGAAATTTTTTTTCGATTTTTCGAGTTCTATGTCATTGAGTAAGGTCAAGGTCGACAAAAACCTGCATTATGGCTACATTGAAAGCACCTCTGGCAGCAAAATCGATAATTAACACTGTAGTGTTACCTAGCTGATGTAAAATTAAACAAATGACAAACGAAAATAAAAACGAATAAGAAGGGTGGAGTGAAATCGTCAGGATAAGTAATGGTGACGGGTGTGGAGGCCTGGCGACTAATTAACCAATNAATAAGAAGGGTGGAGTGAAATCGTCAGGATAAGTAATGGTGACGGGTGTGGAGGCCTGGCGACTAATTAACCAATAAGAAACATTGGTAGGGAAAGATAATTTCAATGCTATTTTTAAATGATTGGAGAGGGGCCAATCGTCTGCTGGATGTGGTGCTAAGAGAACATCCGATAATGTAAGGTTTTTAAATTAGATTTTAAATATTTTTTTAAAATTTTCTATAAAATTGAAAACGTTATAAATTTTTTAAATAAATTTTGTAATTTTNATTTTAAATATTTTTTTAAAATTTTCTATAAAATTGAAAACGTTATAAATTTTTTAAATAAATTTTGTAATTTTTAGAATTTTTTTAGAATTTTAGGAATTTTAGAATTTGCAGGATTTTTTGTTTTTGGGATTAAGGTTAACGGTAAAAGGTATTCGATCAAGGGTCTTGAGTCTTGGGTCAGGAGTCTTGAGTCTTTAATATGGGTTTATTGAGTTTTGTGTCAAGGGTCTTGAGTCCTGGGTCCTGTTTTCTTGAGTCAAGGATCTTGAGTCAAGGGTCAAGGTTTTTTGGGATCTTATTAGAATTATTTAGAAATTGTTTGGGAATTATTAGAATGTTTGGCTTTAAGGTCATACGAGGTCAACATCGAAGGTCAAGATCATCGACATCTAACATGGATGACGAGAAGGACACGTGTCGCAAATTTAGTAGATCCAGCTGCCATCGATCCCAGAACCTCCTAAAAGAATATCTTTAAATAATTTTTAAAAATAATTTTTTAATCTTTTTAATTTTTTTATTTATTTTTTGGGGTTTTAATAATTTTTCTGCAATTTTCCTGCAATTTTTATGGAATTCTGGGGTTCAGGTTTTCTAAGGTCACCGGGCACAGGCTCATGGTCAAGGTTACAGGTAGAAAACGAGCCCCCTAAATCCTTCTAATTTCACGTTTTTGCAAAAAGAGGATTTATTTTATAAATGGAGGTATCGGTGTTTTTTTAAGGAATAAATGGGAAATTTAAAAAAGAAGAAAGGGAAATTTTGAGAGTAAAAGGGTGAATGGGGATTTAAAGATGGCGTCGGCCGTGGCTTGACCCAAAACCTCTTGCCGCTGTCTCATCATAATCATTCTACAGTAATTTTTTTATTTTTCATTGTAATGTTGTTTTAAATCAAAGGAAAAACAGTGGAATTGTTAAGAAAAGTGTTATTATCGATTCAACACAAAATTGGTTTAGCCATCACATAAACGCCACATTATGTTGTAAGTAAAGTCAGAAGGTAACGTTGTTACTAAAGTTTTTTATATTACATAAATATTAATATCATTACAGCACAGTATATTACATCAAAAGAAATATTAGTTTCTGATGGTTAATAGATATCAAAAATATTTCTGGACGTGTGACATTAATACTGTTGACTCAACATTAGAGTTTTATCTGTGGAAGACTACATGAATGCATCGCTTTGTGGATGCATCCCATGAGACCAAACCATAATCTCCCCAGGCTACAACAAACAAATGAACATACCCACTGACATGCAGAGGAGGAACATGTCATAGCCAGTAGGCAAGTCAGGTAGAGATTACACCATTTCTTTGTATTCCGCATTTCACTATCATTTATCTTTTTTTTTTCTAGCACAGAGTACTCTGTGTGAAGATGCATTGCGTAACTCTATTCGAAGTTTCTTCCCACCTTTTTGAATTAATTATTTGAAAAATCACACTAAAGATGACGTAGTAATTTTTTTTCCATAATATGGCATGCATCACACCCGTCTTATACTTCTGTTAACGTAAAAGTATTTTGTTTCTGGTCTAATTTAAATTACCTATATTTTTTATAACAAACTGAATTACATTTATAATTAATAGGATTATAACAGACACTAGAAAGGCGTGTTAGTAATACCTAGTAGAAATAATTCTCATAAATAGTATTATAATTTACCTGAGTGCGCACGAATGCGGTGCGCTGTCCCATTGGTGTAATTTTCTACACTCGTTTAAGCTTTGTTTGCATCAGGCGGAGGGATATCCATGAAGTGTTACTTTAGCAGGACTTGAGAAAAGTTGGAAGTAACCATGAATAGAATGTACTTTCGTGCTCAATGCAGTTGATAACAAATTTTTGTTATGTTCATGAGTTTCTTCAATGTTTCTATAAACTATAAACAACAAATCACTGCGCTCACAATATTTACGTCCGCCTCGACAACAATAGTTAACGCACCCATTAGAAGGTATATGTATGGGAAGTGAATTACTGACCTTGAGGCCATTTCTCTTGCCTTATTTTCACTCTGTGCATTTATTTTGCCTGACCAATGCAAGGATGGCATGAGTAAGCAAAAAAAAAAATATATATTTATTCAGGTTACATGCCTTGATTTATTTCTAATAGCTTATGCATGCAGTCTTGATGCACTTTTCCTGGACAGTGGCGGCAACATGTCACACAAATATAGCTAGCCGTGCAACGTCGTTTACATCGCTACTGCCGCCAAGAGTAACACTAACCATATCTCATTGTAACCTAATTTTCAGTAGTATGAGTTGTGCTCCTCTTAACTAATCTCCATAAACAGGTATTTTTTCTAACCAGAGGCGGTAGTAGAATAATTATGGGAAGTCGGGCACAAGGGGCTGGAGGTCCGGAGCCGGAGCCGACAACATGCTCTGTCATTCCGGTCCCCCATCCGCCATCATTGATTTAGCTGATCTTGACTTATAACCTTGACCTTGATTCTGTGCCCGTGACCTTGCAACCAAACAAAAACCCTAAAAAATGTAAAAAAAATTATGAATTCCTAAATTTAATAAAAGAATTAAAAACCTTTTAAAACATGATTTTTAAAAGTTATTTAAAAATGTAAATGGCGCAGGTTTGGGGTTCGATGGCAGGTGGATAGACTAAGCTCCTGTCTCAACCGACCCTCGCCAGGTTGGCCGGTGTCCATATAGTCAGCCGTGTTATTTCAATGACCTTTACTCCTGACCTTGACCTCGTGCATGTTACCTCGAATAACCATAAATATTCCAAAAAATACCAAAAATGATAAAATTTATGATATTATTAATTTTTTTTAATGTATAAACAATTGCTATTAAAATTGCTAAAAAATAAAAATTTTGAGTGTTTTGGCTAAGAGGGTGCGGGGAGACTTGAGACGACAAGCTGCCATGCTATAATGACACCAGTACCTTAAACAACCCTAATCAGATTGTTTTAAAACATTTATAAATTATAAAGAAATTTATAAAAATTATAACAAATATATTTAAACATGATTAAAAAAATTATTTTATAAGGTTACATTTTAGGAGGTTCCCTCAGCACACGTACAGCAGACGACCGACCGTCGCCAATGTTTCTCANTGATTAAAAAAATTATTTTATAAGGTTACATTTTAGGAGGTTCCCTCAGCACACGTACACCAGACGACCGACCGTCGCCAATGTTTCTCATTGGTTAATTAGTTGGTTCCCCTCCACTCCACCAATGTTTCTCATTGGTTAATTAGTTGGTTCCCCCTCCACTCCACCAATGTTTCTCGTTGTTTGATTTTTGTATTCGCTTCACCCGACCAGTGTATTCNAGTTGGTTCCCCCTCCACTCCACCAATGTTTCTCGTTGTTTGATTTTTGTATTCGCTTCACCCGACCAGTGTATTCATTGGTTAATTATTCACGCTCGTTCGACCCACCACCAATGATTCTTATTTAATTAACATTCCTCTCCCCTACCCGCTCACCATTGCTCATTCTGTCGAATGCATTCCACCCACCATAGTCGAATTTTGTCTTAATTTGTTTACTGTTCATCACCTAGGTGATACTAGTGTATTGATTATCGATTTTGCCACCAGAAAACCTGAAAATTTAGCAACAATGTTGGGTGTTTCAACCTTGGCCTTGTTCTCAAAGATATTGAACTCGAAAAATCGAGAAAAGTCAAAGTCTATACAACTGACTAATAGCAGCTGGTCACAACAGGAGGCCATGCCGACTAACAATACTAACTAGCGACGATCCAGTCCAGTGTTGGAAGTGGAGACGATCATAAAGGTGTTGGATGTTATATTGGAGAAAGTGTTCCAAGCATATTCCGGCTGTTGTTAAAAATGGTGGAGATTTGTTGCCGGTATTGCAGGCCGTACCAATCGCCATCCCATCATGTCCCACACATGTTCAAAGGAGGAGAGATCGGATGATCGCGCTTGCCAAGGGGGTTGACGAACACCTTCGAGAGCACGTTAGGTAGCACGAGACGTGTGTGCATGGGCATTGTCCTGCTGGAAGAGTATACCTCCTTGGCGTTGTAGGAGTGGCAAATAAATGGGCTAAATAATGTTACGAATGTAGCGTTCTGTGATAAGTGTACTCTTAACAAACACCAGAGTCGTACAGTCATTGTAGGCTAATGCCCCCCCAAGACCACGATGCCACGAGTTTGTGCTGTATGTCACTGCCATATACACTCTGGTTGTTACCATTCTCCTGGTGGACACCACACTCGCAAACGACAATCATTAGTGCCAATATAGAATCTGCAATTATCACTAAACACAACGCCATGCCATTCATCCCTACAGTTGCGTCGTTCGCGACACCATCAGAGGCGGGCTGCACAACCATGAGGTGTGAGAGAGAAACCTGGCGAATGGCACCCTAAATCGTTGCCCAGCGTCCAGAAAACGGTTGGTGATGGTCCTAATTGGCACCCTGGCAGTAACAGAGGCCCTCATATGTGCGACAGCCACCGTGCGATCAGCAATGGCTGCTCCTCTGATGCGGCGGTCTATGTGGGAATCCGTAAACCGCTACCGTCCAGAACAATGTGAACCATCGTTGTACCAACGGCACGACCAATGATGCAAAGCAGACACTTCACGACCTACACGTTGGCCAATTCTATTGATGGGCCATCCAGACTCCCTCCGGACGACCATACTACCTCGGTCAAAGTCCGTTAAATGACCGAAGTGTGGTCGTCTATGCCGTCATGGTATGTCTACAATGCTTACTCCGCACAGCCCGATGCTTGAAATAACAGACTACCCTTTCAACGAGTCAAGTACAGTTGTACTGGACGCAGCGGTGTTATGCCTAGTACGCGGTTCCTATTCTGGACACAGTACAGCGCTGTTGGTCATTGCATTTACGGACCTCCGTCAGTGCCCCATGCGCATATGGTGTATCGGCGTCACAGCATTAGTGGTGTTCATTAATTTTTCAGTTGTGTATTACCACATAGCTTCTGTTGAATACAGGTTATTAATTATCATGATGAATTGTTAATAGTACGACGTAAAAGCTGTTACTTAACAATGTGTTTTTTTATGTGATACTTAAATCTCTCTGGATATTCTCAGCATAACAAACTATCCATGTACATACGCAAGATATTTTCCTTTCGTATGTTATTTACAGAAATTACATTACAGAAGAAGATAGCATTTAATGTGTTTGCAAAAATTATTATATTTGTGAGCCCGCATGCAACAATTGTAAAACTGCATTCCCAGTAACGCGATGAGTTACAACTTGGAATTTATGTTGGCAGGATTGATTGCATGCCTTGTTGACGCTGACTGAACTTTGCGTGTTTGTTAGGATTATCCTTAACAAGGTATAAAATTAGAAATTAAATTTCGTATAAGCAGCATACTAAGCTATATTCAAATTTATTACATATTAGTAACTCGTGCAAGTCTCCAGTGATAACTTTATCAACAAGACGTCAAAGGCTACCTACAATTTTCAACTTTAAGAAATTGATCAAAACTAATTGCAACCATGTAAAGGAAAGAAGGCTCACATGTAATATAAAGTATTTCAATTCACTAGAAAACTAACGAAAATCGTTCCACATGACAATCCTCTAAGTCGTGTCATATAAAACAAAAGTGAATTCAAAGGGATTGAATATCATTTTATATATCAAAATCAATAATTATATCATGGCGTGAATTGCGCTTAAAAAGTGACGTGTGCATGACTCCATTATTTGCCCACCAGCACACCGCACGCATGCTAAATAATTCACAAATTCCCTACGCGATCAATACAAGAGAGAATTCTATGCACTAAGGTCTCAGTATACTCAGTAAGAAGCGTGCCCAATCGGCTGTAGAATACCAGGTAGAACAGCAGAGTTCGAAATTGTGTTGAGTTTTCTTTTCATCTAACAATTTTGATAGACTACAAGAAATGTGCACAAAGAAAACTACTATTCTTTTATTTATGCAGTTATCGCTTTCGTATTGTTACACGGGAGTTTATTGCAATGTTATTCAGGACATTTATCTAAGACAGGAAATAACCGGAGTGAGCAAGAACTTCATAGACAACGTGTACTCCAGCACCGTGGGCTTTGTGACATTTGTGTTGCAGGACGAATCCAGCCTGGAAGTTGCTGACCAAGTCCTCTCTCACTTCCATGCAACTACCTATATATGTGGCGTCACTCTGAAAATGTCTCAGAGTAATAGTTTTTCGAACATGTTTCCCAAAGATCTTATGTCGTTTGCGACTACGCATGGCGTCTTCTGGTTTGCTGACCATTTTAATAATGAATTTTGGGAAAACCTGGATGTACTCGCAACTCTATCTCTATGGACTCCTCATTCTCCTTTCACTTTAATATTTACTTCTAATAATGACTGTATAGTTGCTGATCAGATCAGGAAAACGTGGAGTAAATATCGGCTTCTCAATATGATCATAATTTCCTTCTGCAGTAAGTCAGTGCTACGGAGTGTATATAGACATGGAAAACATTCAGCTCAAACCAATAACGCATGCGTTCTTGTATACAATCAGTTTTCCAAGGAAGAAGATTCCATAGAATTATGGCAGGAATCAAACTACAGAAAATCATTAAACAGCAAGTTGGAGGACATCCAAGGACATGATATAGTGGTGCTGGTATCANGGAATCAAACTACAGAAAATCATTAAACAGCAAGTTGGAGGACATCCAAGGACATGATATAGTGGTGCTGGTATCATCTTCTAGAAACGATTGGACTCACCAAACTGTGAAGCATAGCATTTTATACAATTACGAAAGCAAGCCGATCACTGAAATTCTGAAGAAGATAAACGGTACCTTGCAACTAATATGGAAGAACGAAAATCTCTTAACTGAAAATGAAGAAAAAAAAGTGGACATTCTGGGAACAATGTTTCTAAAATATCGACACAATCAAATGAGATCATCTTACTCATATGACCTAGATTGTGTTACACATATAGTTGCTAAATCAGAACACAAACCATTGTGTTTAAATTTNCATCTTACTCATATGACCTAGATTGTGTTACACATATAGTTGCTAAATCAGAACACAAACCATTGTGTTTAAATTTAGTAATGCCTTTTAGTTCTGAACTCTGGGCTCTATATTTCGGCATTTTACTTGCTATTTTTCTCATTTGGAGCATTTTAATACTGAACAAGTCTCCAGATTTTAAGACATTTATGGAAGTAGTCAGAATATTCACGACTGGTGCGATATTACCGCCTGTTTCTAAACCAGTTCATAGATGGTTTGTGTCGTGTTGCCTGCTCTTAAGTCTCGTCATGATGAATGCATACAGCAGTGGGTTGGCAAGTTACCTGGCCACACCGCACTTCTATCCTGACATTGATACGATTGCTGATCTTGATGAACTTGGAATACCTGCAGCATTTGAATTTTCACGTAATTCTGTTGATATGGATGAGATTATAGAAAATACTTTAGAAATGGGAGAACATATTCNGCATTTGAATTTTCACGTAATTCTGTTGATATGGATGAGATTATAGAAAATACTTTAGAAATGGGAGAACATATTGTTAGCATCGCTAGCAGAACAGAAATTGTGGAGGACAGCTATGCCGTACTGGATATGANATGGGAGAACATATTGTTAGCATCGCTAGCAGAACAGAAATTGTGGAGGACAGCTATGCCGTACTGGATATGATACCCAAATACAAAAATATATCGTTCATATCTGTACTATCTCTTTTGGAGTTATATTTAAAATGGAGAGAATATTACAAGGATGGCTTTCCATTATTACATATAGTGGAAGAGTGTGCCTATGTAGGACGTATTTGTTACGTATTTCCCTACAGATCGCCATTTGAGAAAGTAATAGACAGATATTTAGGTTGGTTCTTTGCAAGCGGGTTCATCAATAAATGGCAAATCGATGACTTATTTGAAGTTGAGCTGTATAGTTCCCAGTTAGAGACTTTTACTTCTCTGAAACCTCTCCAGATTGGACATATTATTCTGCCACTTGTAATATTATTCACTGGAATAGTTGCAAGCTTAGCAATTTTTTTATATGAAATAAGAGCGTAATGTTGGAAATATTTCAATTTTTCTTTGTATCTCTAATGCATTTTTATTTATTTATTAACTATTTTTCTGTCTTTGTTAATTGCTTTCTAGTGAAGTCTCAAATTACCGAAGTTAATGAAACATACAATAATTCAATAAAAACTTTTATTTTTCTATGCGTGAAGTAGAAGAAAGTTTTTTTCTTAACTCAACTCTCTGTGCTAAGGTTTTATTATTGAATTTCGGTGATATGTGTTAATATGAAAAAAAAAGTTCGATATGCTTATGAGATAAAAAAATGATAGTTTCAGAAGAAACAAATATGATATATATTGCTCAGGAAATCATTTAATTTAGTTACGCAATCAATTGTATGTGGCAGATGTTCCCATTTGATATATTTTATTAAAGCATTACAATAAAACAAAATAAAATTTCTGTTTTGGGAATTATAAATATACCTTGGAAATAATATAGAATAGACGTAATTACAATTCGGAGACAGGTTCTTTTACGGCCAAATATATATATATATTTTTTTTCAATAACAAATCAAATTTCGTTTCTAAGGGAACTGCCCACTTTGTGGTAAACTGTATAATTATAACTTCCAAAAAAACCTGGTTTGTGACATTTCTGCGTTTATATTCCTGTCTGACAAAACATGTTCTTTAAAAAATGAAGAAAAATTTTTTTTTTAAGGGAAAACTCGTTTTTGAAACTTTTTCTCCGTCGTGACAATTATCATGTAGCAGTGGTTTGGATGCGGTGTGCAATATTTCAATCCAATATGCTTTTGTTCATGTTAGAAACAAGTGTTATCCTCAGATTTTCGCATTACTAATATTGCTCATTATTGCACACTATACTAGTATTAGTCTCATTCAGACTATATGGTAACTACTGTACTGTCTCGTAGTCGTAATGACATTCTGTATACAATAGCCGCAACTGTGGANTACAATAGTCGCAACTGTGCAGTTGTGCGTTGTGCTGTGTGGTACTTGAAGCTCAAGCTACAGTAACGCTTGGCGTTAGAAAATAACACTCACTTTCCCTGTTTGGATTCTACAGCAGCCAAATATTGAGTCAGCGATCTAGACGTGTACCTATTCGTCGACTTTTAACAGAAAATCTATAACAACACCGAATGAAAGAAAAATTGTTTTCAAGTTCTTCCCGTGTGTTATGATGCTCGAAAATGTAGCAAAACAAATATATTACAAGAAGAAAACAAGGTCATTGTAAAAAATTTAACATTGCAAGTGCAATAACTGGCGTATTTATTACAAGAATGCGTCATGTCATGAGAGAGGTCACCGTCGAATTAATTTATAAAAAAAAATCAACTGAAACATGATAATATTTTTGTCTCCTAAATGGAAACAATTTATTTTGTGTGCGGAGTGTGT
>NQII01006554.1:1251-12173 GCA_002778355.1 Clitarchus hookeri
GTGTCTGGGGCTCGGGCTGCCCATCATGGACCTTCGGTTCTGGTATGGCCGTTTCATTGTCTCGTTCTGCACGTGCTTACTTGGCGGGTGGCCTTTGGATCAGTGCCCACACTGGTCCATCCCTTGTCCCCGGATATGCTGCTATTCTTCTCGTACACCCGCTAAAAGCTTTTCTTGGTTTTATTGCGGTGAAGCCCGGGGTCGTGGGACCTCGGCGTATCTTGGGGCGGCTGCCCAGTGTAGCTGTGTTCGTGCCCTGGTGGCTTCCGTTGCCTCCGGATGCCGCCTGCACGTGCAGAAAACTTGGGTGGCCCGTCTTTGCAGCTGTGAGGCGCGGGATCCTTTATTTGGACACGTTCTCCGCCCTTAATATTTATTGGTGTAGACCGTCGGCAGGCTTCGCTAGCGCGTGTGTTCTGGCGGCAAAAAATGCCTGGACGCGGGGAGCGTCAAGCTGAATGGGCTATATTGAGGGGAAAACGAGGGGACGAACATCCAGCATGGCATCGAGCCCTGACCGTGACGCCTACCAATTTGGCCGACGCCACTGACCAACATGGCCGCTGACCGCGACTACCTAGATGGCTGTCGTATCATGGATACTATCCCAGAACCCTGTCCCAAAACCGGCTAATATACACTTCTACAATATTTTAACCTTTTTTCTGTTACTTGGTTACAGCCTATAAATCACACATAAAAATTACTGTTTGCGCTGAGTTTCAGAAAATATTAGACTGGTTTTCAAAAATTTTAATAAACAATTGGCGCATTGGCACGCAGCAAACAGAGCTGCGTTGAGTTGAGAGGTTTCCGTTGTAGCTTAACAGCGAGGTCGTGAATGCGGTGTGAGTGAAATGAGGTGGCTATGGAGCAGCGGTGGAGTGCAAAGGAGGAGGAAGCGAAAGTACTTCGGTAAACCCACCTGCCAACGGCAACGTCCACCACGTTTTTCACATACGAAAATCAACTACCATTAAGAATATAAAAAATTGGTGGTCCTGACAATTTTTTATACAATTTATTATAAATGGTGTGAACTCATTTAAACTATATTAAACAAATGTTTATTGGAAACAGATCCTTTTCGAGGTGTTTGCGGAGTGTTTGGAATTTTTGAGGTTATAGCTAGACTGTTTTTACGTAACTATATTTTAATAAATAATCGTACCAGGGCACAGTAAGGCATCATCACGTACAGGTTCAACAACTGGGCGCATTTTCTTAGAACGTACAACCTCTTTAATTTTATCCTTCCACCGCCTCTCATTTCACAATTTAGCCCAGTCAATTACCACCTCCTCTACAATTTCGCTTAAAATAACTCTCCCTAGCTCTTTCTCGTATTTCGTCCCCCACTAGCCACTCCAGCTTTTTGTTCGGTAACTTTCCTTCTTCATTAGTCATACCACCTCAGTCTTCATTTCTCTGCCCTACCTTGAACGCATCCTCTCTATCTCTGTTACATTTTTATTACTACTTTTATCCAATGTTGTCTTTTCCTATCTACCTTCCCATGATCTTTCATCTCACGTGAATGTGTTGTGCATATAGCCTAGAATTACGGAGAAGTTCTACCAGCCAGCGCACAGTCCGGCGTACACTAGGTACTGCAGTGGAGTAAAGCCAATACGCACACTTTAAAAACCATATGTCCTGTGAAGTGATTAGAAGTGATTACCGCCAAAAGTTATAATATTGTTTCTCATATGTGTGAAACAAGCTTACTTATTTGGAACAAACGTTTTTCTTGGATAGTTAACATTAATTTATTTTTTCTTTTCGCTTACATGGAATTTTACTACCAATTTTTAATTTGCCTGACTTCGTTGTATTAAATGAAGTTTCAGACACTCAACGAATAAAGGTACAGCTAGAATTTTCTGTAACGGCAATTGCGGGATCCCTTAGATTAATATTTCTGAGGAACATACGGCTGGAATTCGCTCATCATTTTTGAGTATAGAGGCAAAATAATTCCGTGAACTGCACTGCGCATATGATCGCTGATGATAACTCGAACGACTAATGGGCACATGAACCTACTCCGCGATGACTTGTCAAATGATCACAGCCCAGGCCTAAACGGTACGAAGACTGCTCGCAGTATGATCTCCACTGGACACACGCAAACGTTTTCACGTGTACGCAGAAAAAATTTAAAGAATTTATGTAGTCACCCGAAGACAAAATACTTCCTATAAGTAAAATCAAACCCAGCAGGTAATAATCAATTGCAAAGGAGCCGCAGTGGTGTAGTGGTTAGACTACTCGCCTCCCACCAATACAAACCGGGTTCGATTCCCAGGCAGGGTCGCCCTTGAATTTTTGTAAGTGGGAATCTTGCCGGACGATGTCGCTGGTTAGCGCGTTTTCTCGGGGATTTCCCGTTTCCCCCGCCCTTGCATTCCGGTGTTGCTCCATACCCACCTCGCTCTACCCTCATCGGCTCTCAAGACTTCGATGTTAAGAGCCACCCAAAACTGTTCACTCAATCATCAATTGCATAACTAAATTTATTGAGCAATTCATAAAGCTTGCTCCTCAATGTTGTGGAAGATAGTAATTTATCCTAATAAACATGCCATGTTATTGAGATTTGTCGTTTCCTAAAAAAATTTTTTTTTTTAAATTCTAGTGCCCAGTTGAAACTGAAGAAGACAACTGAATATTGACATAGTATTTGTTGATATGTGTGTGTCTTAAATATTTATCATTCTTCTCTAAAGGAACCTTGCCCATCTGCATAAACAATAGCGGATAATATTTTTCTACCCCTTGATCTGGATATACTAAGTGGCAGTATTCATAAACACCTCGCCCACAATTCTGGATAATTTTGATTTGATTTTTGAGCAGACCTTCCTGGCGAATTAAGTTGGAACCCTAGCTTACGGTGCGCGAAAATTCTGGGTTCACATCCCTACTAAGTCATGTTTTATTGTGCTGTCAAATGCTCAAGTTTTTTTAAAGGTAAGGTTTTATAATTTGCTAAAATTTAAAGAAATATATAAATGGAGATTGAGACAGTCCTTTCTTATTTCCAAGTAGTTTGCTGGTCCGCAAAAAGAATATTTAAGAATATCACCAATAAAAAACTATATAAATCGAATGCGCCTTCCCGCTTATCAAAAAGAATACCCTGAGGAGGAATTAGTGAGGAATATTTGTAGACAAGNAAATCGAATGCGCCTTCCCGCTTATCAAAAAGAATACCCTGAGGAGGAATTAGTGAGGAATATTTGTAGACAAGTAAAATACATAATGTAGGGTGGGACCCATTTCTAATTTAGTTTACAAGATACGTAAAAGTGACCAACAAAATACAGACCATCTATATACTGTTCATTTAATACTAAGGAAACATTGACCCCCTTAATACCCCATTCGGTAGTTTACTTGGAGTGGCCGAAGACCCACCTCTAAAATAAAATACATTTATTGACTATTAATCCAAATGAGAGGACTTCAAAAAGTGCTCACGTTACCGTGAATAGCCTATATCATTGTTTACCCCCGATTTTTTCATATAATGACTCACTTATGTAGGGACACCTGAATTTCGCGAAAATATTTCCGCACGTGCTAGATTCCAATACCCTTCCGACGTTCCAGCAGTTTTCGTTTGCTCTTTGGCGGCGTGACGTGCCTTTGTGAGAAGACGCTTTCCCTCGTGACTGCCCAATCAGAATTATGAAACTTCAATACTGCACGTCTGTGATTCGCGCGCAGACGCCTTAGACGCGCGAAACGGAAACCGTACAATCACGAAGGTGGATCTGAGCTAAAGTGTTACGAAGTAGATGCAACTGGTCGTCAATGGCGGCGTGTCCCTATTTATAAGTAGGTATTCTGGGGTAAAAATATTTTGCATTAAAACTGAGAAATTTTAGTGAGTGTTAAATGTTGGACACACAGTTAAAAAAAAAATCTTCAGGATGCTGGCCACAGAAGTTGGTAGGTTTTTTTTGGAGAGGAGTGGATGGCGGGGGGGAAGTGTTAATATGTAAAGTTGGTCACCCCTGCGCGCGGGTCCCAGTGACGCATGGTAAGTTTCCCCGCACCTGACAGTCGCCGGCGCCACTCGTGAAAGAAGGCAGTGTTACAGGAGGGTCAGCCCCCCCCCCAAAAGGCCCTTAAACCTCACACACCAGGCCAAGTGGAACCCCACGAGGCATCCTCAGCCCCTACAAGGACCAACAAAGCTGCCCGCCATTACCGAGGGCGGAGGGGTTGCGGCCAGGTACAGGTGTTCTCGCAGCTTCCCACCCCGCCCACATCTATTATTCTCTTAAGGCCGACCCTCGCAGACTATCACCTCGCCGTGGGGGTGGGGCGATGGTGGGTGGCTTGTCTCTACACTGTTATCGGCTGTTGCCTGGTTTTGAAGGCAGTGAGAATTTGGTATAGGGAAATACATGTAAAGGCTTCCGCCTACCTTGTGCTCGTTAGTTTGAGGCCGAGAAGCGCGGAAGCGATACGGCACGTCCACTAAAGAAGGCCGTGGATAAGGGTGACACTGCCACGCGCCTCAAATGCGCCATCGCCTCTAATCGCAAGGCTCTGAACTGGCGTGCAGTGTTCTCGTCGTTCTGTGTTTACCTATAGGACTTTCAGCGATGATCCTATTATTTTATTGGTGTAAAGTATGAAGGAAGATTCAATGCAGGGCCATTAAGTAGTTTTGTATGCACCTGAAGCATATATTTTGAGATGCAGTACTTTGAAAAGGCCGTTTTTTTTAGCCATTTTCGAGTGCTTTGAAATGGCGTTTCTAATGTACAATTCGACGCACGTTTAATAGTTTCGTAGAAAAACGAGTTCTTCAAACACACTCCAACGCAGTTCAAGCGCCGTGTAGGCGGGAGCTTTAATGAAATTCGGTTTTTTGGTGTTCCCGTTAAAGATAGATATATATACCACTACGGGATTTTTATCGAGCAGATGAACACGTGCTACTTTGCTATCGAAGTATTTTGTAACATTATTGTATACCCTTAAAAGAAAAAAAAGAAAAAAGAAAAAAAACTTAATAATTAAATAAAAAAAGACTGTAATTTTATTTTATTCTTCCAAAAATGCTTTACAGTTTAGTGATACACGTAGGTTCATTTCATTACTGATAAACAAATAGTTATTTTCGTGTCGATGCAGAGCTAGAGAGTATCATTTCCCACACTTGGGTTCTTGTTTCAAGTTTATATCTTCAAAATTGGCTTTACAAAAATAGAATTTTATTAACACGCATCCCTATACAAAATTCTCACTGATTTCATACCAGCCAACAGTCTAAAGCGGCCCGGCCCGCCTATCTGTTGCGCTGCAGCGCGTTCAAAATACGTATTTTGACTAAACTATTAAACTTGAGTCACATTTACGCCGATCACGCCAAACAGTCAGAACGGATAGAACCTATAGTTGTTAACATGTTCACTGATTTTCTACGTCACCATTTTGGTGATAGGTTGTAGTTCGTTAACGTCCATGCTATCGTGTTCCTAATTTTTAATACCAAGATTCCAGAACAAATTATGGACAACTAACTTCACTCTGTCATGACTGTACCCTATTTTATAAATTTTATTGAAGTATGAATTTTTATTCAATGATTTTGAAGAGACTGTAATAGTATTTTATACTTTAAAAATACTTAATAGTTTAGTGCTACCTATGGGTTCATTTTCAAACTAAATTTTTTAGTACAAATGTAGAATAAAATTAACGCTTAAGTTGGCATATTTTATTATAGATACCCACACTCAATTATTCGATACATTTACACCCAAACACGTTGATTATCCAACGAATTATCACTATAAAATGTGTGAACCAACTGATTTCTGGGAAATATCGGCAAAGTATTCTCTTTCCGTTAGCAGAAATTTCGGCGTGAGCTCATCTTTTCGGCGTTACTCGCGCGGAAAGAGAGGGCGGTTTCTGATTGACTGCCCTAATTTTCTACTCTAATTTTCTACTCTGCATGTTTGACGTGATCGGAGTACATGTGAACCGGGTATTAAATGCGCTCCCTATATGTCAACCTAAGAAAATAAAACACTCCCCAAACAAGGACTGCATGGATGTTACATTCAAAATATCACACATGCTATAAATATTATTTCGGAGCACTCAAACATTGTTGAAAACGGCTTTTTAAGGCTGCTGTAAGGGGCCCGCTTACCTGGAGTTGTTTTTCGCGCTTGAGGTCGAGAAGCGAGGGAGCCGTAAGGGCGACACTGCCACGCGCATCAAGTGCGCCATCGCCTCTACGCGCAGGGCTCTAACGGGCACGCAGTTTTTTCGTCGTGCTGCGTGTAGCTGTAGGACTTAAGCAGCGACCATATCATTATATTGGCGGAAAAACTGTGGCAAGGTTCTGTGCAGGGCCTTTCGAGTGTTTTTGTTTCTGTATGACGTGTACATTTTGAGATACAGAACTTTGAAAAAGCCGTTTATAACTATACTCAAGTGTTCTGGAATGAAATTTCTAATATGTGTGACGTCTTGAAAGCACTCAACAGGCCGCGTCTGAAGTTTCGTAAAAATATCGTATATTTCAAACACTCTGCAACGCAGTTCGCGCGCCAGGTAGACTGGCGTGGTCCTGTTCACGGTAACGTAAAAACTTGAAATCAACCACTGAATAATAATTGTTGCCCATTAACTACAAGCACACAGGCACGCAGACCCCCCAGTTAAGTTGACAGCGAATTAATAAACAATTTTTAAAGACCTGACGTCGTATTGAGAGCGTAATATGTATAAATTTACGGACACTGAAGGTATTTTGTTTTATACCCACAAGAGCACGAATTAGTGTATTATGAATACATTTACTGTCCTGACATATCCTTGATTTCTATTTGGATGGGGCATGAATAAAGTAAGACGGTCCATGACAATGTTAATCTTCCATATAGCGGAACGATACGAAATGAGAGGCAAAATTACATCCTAAGCAGGGATTTCAAAAGTGCTTAGTTAAGAAAACAGCGTATAAAAGATTCTTCCGTAATTCTACGGAAAAGCGCCAGTGAAAAAATTCTCCGGAACTTTCGTTAAAATTACGGACACGCTGATTTTCCAATAACGGACTTTCCTTAAATTTCAGGTATGTAGCTTTCCGTGAATTCACGGCATCTTTCAGCAAATTTAGTATAGTCTATTCGCGGTTTCTTCACATAATTATTTTCAATCTAACCTGTGAAAAATTACCATATCTATGACACGTTTGGTTATTTCATCAATTATCGCAACCGTTTTATACTTCTGTTAACGTAGAAAGACGTTATTTTTGTTTAAATTAAACATTTACTTATATTTTTACCAATAAATAATCATTCTAAATTTACAATTGATATGAATAAAGACAGTGTGACAACAGGTGTGTTTGGTAATGCCTAATAAGAAATACCTAGTTCTTATGCAAAATATTATTACACATAGTGCACACGATTGTGGTGCGTAGTCCCTTTCGCGTAATCATGGTTAAGCTTTGTTATAATGAGGCGGAGGGATATCCTGAAAGTAGAATTTTAGCCTGGCTTCAGAAAATTTGGAAGAAACCTAGAATGTACTATAGTGTTTTTCCTTACTCTCGGTTTAAAATGTTAAAATGACTACAAGATTCCCTTCAATTTCGATTTTTGCGGGTGTTCCACTGTGCACAAAAAAATAAATCTAAAAATATTGATGTCTTAAAAGAGATTTAAAAACGAATAAAATGTTCTGGATTGCGTGGCTCTTACTGCTTACCTACAGCATGACTTTTTTCTGGCAATATACTGTATAAACATGTCATTTCCAGTAATGTGGTCTATCCTAATTTTCCAGTTTTTAGCAATGTTTGAAACTTTTAATTTTTTACTGGTACTGGTACCTGGTGCTGCCTTCTGATGCGAGAAGGGTTAAGTCTTAAGTGACGTGGCTATCCTAACCGCCAAAGTCAGGAGTATGTTTTCAATGGGGAACGTCTCCTGTCCTATGTATTTTCAAGCCTCAACTTTATGTCATTGGATCCTGCAACAGTGTGTAGCAAGTTTTACCTCAGACCAGGTGTTTCCTTGCAGGTATGTTATTGACTCAGCTTTCACCTGGATGTGACTAAGAAACTGTGATGATTGCAAACATAACATAAATGTACGTGTGTTTGAAGTACAGCTTGTTATAAAATGAATCCGCGAAATTTTCCATGACAATTAATTAAATATTGTATAACATTTTTTGTATACCCCCAAGTTAAACGCCCAGTTGTTACACCTCTGAACGTTTTATTTACAGTGGCAAAGAAATCTTCGTGTAGAATCGGCATTGTTCATTTCCGAAACCCGAAGCTATAGGAAATACGGAACTGTTCCGTCTTTCCTTATATAAACGGGCGTTTCAGTGAACGGGGAATTTTAACAGTGTAGTTAGACACACCTCGCCAGGCCAGTCTGTCTGGACCACGCCACCCCAAAGTGTCATTCCCTGCTCCTTCTACAGACCCCTGTAGAGATGATCTTCCTCCGTCAACCAGACGCACGAGTCTGAACCACCTGCCCGTCTGCACGGAAAAAAGAAAACTGCCCTTTCTCCTATGGTAATTGCTACCAGGGGAAGGGTTCACTCTCCTCAAGTCTGTCCCTTGCAAATTAGTAACGGACAAAATATTGTCTTTTGTTTATAGCCTTCCCTCACTCCCTCATGTCGCGTTCGTCTAGAAATTATAGTCCATTCACGATTACTTCCAAATTTTCTGAAGATCTGTTGGACTTCTACTTCCGGAATTTTCCTTCGTCTCATACAAACAAAGTTTGTCTAGAAAATTACACCAAATGACAACGCACCGAATTCGTGCGCATTCAGTTTAACAATATTTTGCACAAGAACTATTTATAACTAGGTATTACCAGTTTACCTATTTTCTCACGGTTTTTTTTTTCATATTTATAATATAGGTATGACATTTTATAATTTATACATACATTACAGGTAAAAGTTCAATTTAACCAAAAATGAGGTAGTTTCTGTGTTAACAGAAACTCATGTGATACATTATATATTTGGGAAATAACCAAACACTTAATACGTGAGGTGATTTTTCAAAGGTAAGATTGAAAAAGTGTAAAACCTAATCGGTGGCATTATCAGAAAAATATTAAGCGGAACCTTTTCCAGCCATATTGGATTAATGGTATTTCTAACTTCTTTATATGCTTGAAAGATAAAATTTCAAAAGTACTCCTATACCCAATTAGCCATCGACCTTATAATGCAGTACAGACACGAAAAGGGAACTACGAACTCGTAATTACGTTACAATATTGATTTTACCAAACTTTGACAGAATTAATATTGTGACGTAATTAGGAGTTTATAGTTCAGTTTTTATGCTTGTACTGCTGCGTAAGGTCAATACACAATTGGGTATAAAGGTAATTTCGAAATTTTCTTTTTAAAAATATAAACAAGTTAATAATACCAAAAATCCAATATTTTATTTGGGCAAGGGATGGGGGAGGTTTTCTTAAGTCCCCTCTCTGTTTGGCGCACTAATTGGGTTGCAGTGTGTTTGTGATAAATGTTTTTTCTGAACAAAGTTTTTTACACTTGATTATGAAAAATACGTTTTTGGGCAAACGCAGTTAGGACAAACGCAGTTAGGGTAAACGAAATTACGGTCAACGAAGTTGGGCCAAACGAAGTTAAGATAAAAAAAGTAAGGCGAAATGCAAGTTTCAGATTTTAGGATGAAAGCAGTTAGACTAAACACCGTTAGGACAAACGAAGTTTCTGTCAAGGATCTTCAATTTAACACAAGCGGTAAAAAAAAATTTCAACCGTAATTTTGCTTCAAATAACTGTTTATTGTTACTCAAGAGCAGGCGTGCTGTTCTGTAATAACTAGTTTCTGGTTTACCGATCATCCTTTGGTAGAAATAATTACACTGTCTCCTACTAGATGTGGCATTAGTATCGTTTTTACAGAAATGGTTTCACTCTTTGTCAATAGAGGTAATTTTAGTACAATGTTTGGGTGAATTATGGGAGTTGTAAAGCAAAGAGGCTGATATCTAGAGAGGGATTTCAGATCACACGGAATGTTGAAAAGCAGCACGTCGTCGTATGTATTCACTCGTTCACGAAGAAAGAATACGCTTTTTTTTTTCTCTCCAAAAACAAGCCATTGGAAACATTTGGGGGGATCGTTTTTACCCATGAACTATGATATTGACCCTATACCCGTGACCTTGTAAGATTTTTTTACTAAAAAAATTTGAATAATCCTAAAAAAAAATCCTAAGCACTTTCAAATTTTATAAAAAAATTAAAAAACTCGAAAAATATATATAAACTTACTATAAGACATTATTTAAACTATTACATATAGGAGGTCCAGGTTCGATGACAGGTTGATCGACTAAGCTCCCGACACGACAGGTCGGCCAGTGTCCATCTCGTCCGCCATGTTGGATGACGGTGGCCTTGACCTTGAGCCCGGTAATCTTTAACNGGTGATCTTTAACCTTGAAAACCCAAACATTGCATAAAATTAAAAAAAGCGAAAAAAAAAATTATAAACCGAGCTAAAAATTACACTGACGTAACACGACTGCCACCTTATATCCAGGTGACATTGACCTTCACCCATTACCTTAAACTTAGATGACTTTGAACCCAAAAAATTTTAAAAATTTCGCAAAAAATTATAAATTTGCTAAAAATAATTTTAAAAACTATATAAATTTTATTTAAAAATTATTAAAAATTTATAAAAATTAAAATTTCTAATATTTTGGCTTAGAGGGGATGGGGGACTGGAGCCGAACAGCCTCCATGATATGATGTTACCCAACCCCCATATTGAATGCACGTGACCTTGAACTTTACCTATTACCTTGACCCCATGGCCTTGTATGACCTTGAACCCAAAAATCACA
>NQII01006554.1:22061-56556 GCA_002778355.1 Clitarchus hookeri
GCCCAGCTCCCACCCAAACAGTGCCGCTTGTTTTCTTTCTGCCGCCTCCTCGACGCTGGGACCACCTGGCCGAACTACAAAAATCTCACCACCACCTCGGCCCTAGGAATTCTTCTTTCCTCCCAGGTCGACCACCCTCGCAACCCACATCAACATTTTTGAACGCCCTCACACCTTTCCCTGCCCTAGGCACCTCACACTAAGGCGTGTCGGAATTCAGGTGTATCGGTTACTCGCGGTTTCTTCACACAAAAAAATTGTTACCTTTAGAAAATATTCCCTCCCTCCCCCTGTACGACGTGTTCGGTTGTTTCCTAAGTATGTCATGTATCACAACTGTTTTATAATTCCGTTACCTTAAAAGTACCTTTTTTTTTTTTTTTGAGAAATTGAACGTTTACTTAATTTTATCTATAAATTATAATGTTTAATATATTATTGCATGCAGCTACCCGATGTTTCCTTTGCGTGCGAAGGCGCCGAGAGCTAGAAGTCAAGTTTGTTATGTCAGACGATACGAGTGGCCTATCACAAAGGATGCCACCGCACACGCCGATGAACTTATCGCAGCTCACACCTCACTGACCCTGAGAATCTCATATTTTTCCATTTATCACGCAGGAATGTCGTCGTCGTCATCATCACTACCTTTCCCAGATCAACTTGGATAGCCGAGAACATTCTAGACGGGACGTACCTCAAGCATAAATACCACGTGCGGACCTCTGAAGGATGAGTTATTAAGAGCCGAGAGTTGGGCGTCTCGTGCGACCTTAAGGCCAAGGGACCCCATGAGTGGCCACAGGTAGAATTCGTTAGCGTAGCTCCTGTTGACGAGATTTGGAAGTGAAACTAGAAAAACTCTTGAGCTAGTTCAGCCTTCCGACGAGAGATGGCGACAGCAAAACATGCCCCCCACTTTTTCGCCTGCTGGTAGATTATAACGGCAAGCGAACCCCGGGAATGACATTGGGTCATGTGACTTGGCAGGGGCGGGGGGAAGGAAAGTCCAGCTTAACCCCTGGGGACAACACAAATAGTTTTAAAGTAAGTTAGGAAAAAAAAAATAGCTTTCATTCATTCGTACCACACTTACCTGCATTTCCATCCTTGTCTCTGTCACAACTCATACTACAGGAAGGAAAGCAGTGTGACTGGCCATGTTGCTAGATCTAGTTGAGTCACATGTGTGGTTGATTAGAAACATTACAATAAGTTAATTGTGTTCTATCTAAATCCTCCTTTATAAGTTATATTATAAAACATGAGGAGCATAAAACCAAGCTGAATTGCTTTTTTTTATTGTCTGTTGCGGGAAGCGATGAGCTATCCGCCAAACAATACACATTCAGACAGTTGTGGCCCACGGCCTTGTTTATTCTTTTACGAGACGTTTTCAGTACTTATTTCCTTTGACTTTTCCATATTAGAAAAATTGTAAATAAAGCTAATTAAGCTACATTTTTTAAAACCAATACTAATACTATACTGTAATGACACAATTATTTACCCAAAGTTTTAAATTGGTAATATGACACTGTTGGCGAAGTACCCTTTTTTATGGTCAAACTGCATTAGTGTATTTATTAAAATACTATATATGAGTCAGTAACGGAATAATAATATCAGAAATTAGAAAACGTAATTTTTTATTAGAACTCAACATTTTTATTTTAAACAGGTAGTGAATTATAGCCTTAATAAAAAATAATATTTTGAGTTGCTTAGGGCAACACCTGATTGGGGAANATGGTCAAACTGCATTAGTGTATTTATTAAAATACTATATATGAGTCAGTAACGGAATAATAATATCAGAAATTAGAAAACGTAATTTTTATTAGAACTCAACATTTTTATTTTAAACAGGTAGTGAATTATAGCCTTAATAAAAAATAATATTTTGAGTTGCTTAGGGCAACACCTGATTGGGGAACTTATCCCAGAGTTAGTGTACTAAACATTCAATTACAATGTGAGGAATTAATCAAACCCAACTAGGGAATGTTAGCATGAGTACTGACAGACTTCCACGGGTCTTCAACGGGAGGTACGTTCAAGTTGGCAAGTAGCCATTAGGAAAATAATCCAATACGCAGGAGCAAACTAAAAATGGAAAACTGTTAATTCTTATAAAAAATATAATTTATTTTAAATTTAGAAAAGTAAAAATTTAATAATTTATAAACGTCCTTGTATAAGGAACACAGAACTAGACCTCATGTAGCACAAAATAAGTTTTAACCGCAAAACACTATTTTTTTTTAGATTTCTCTAAAATTTCCAAGCCAATACACACGTTAGTACGGGGAGTTAACGAGTAAAAGGGCACCGCGACCATGCTAACGGAATACGAGTGAATCAACTAACTAGGAGAATTACAGTATGGGTTCAGAGGCAATGAGTCTATAATTCAATTAATTAATGAAAACTAGGACTAGGATGTTAACTAATTACTGTTATTCGCCTTCATCGGGGCCAGCCCGGTGTACTCCACACGATTCTACCAGCCCATCGCCCAGAGGGCTTTTTGGCGGTTCATTGGATACGTTCGTCTACATCTTCAATTACCTAGCGAACGAAATTAAACTAAGAACAGGAAATTGTCTGGGCAAATGCAGGACGCCGACGGGCGTGTCGCCCTTATTTAGTACCTCTGCATCTAGAAGACGCTGTAGTCGATCCACCTGGCAAAGGAGGCCCCTGATGTTTTCCACATACTATAATAATGATGGCTTCAGACCACTGGTATGAATGTGCTGCCAATCCCTCGGAGAAACGACAGCTGCCCACCGCGATCCGACAGCTGAACTTACGAATATTACCAACTAGTGGGCCGCGACCACGTTCCTTAAGGCGGCAGACACAAAACCCAATATTACTGTAAAGAAATGTATAAACATGATGCAATAGCATAAGTTTGCCTAGTCTCAAAGTACCGAAGTTACAAAAAGGACAGCATAGCTGCGAAGAAAGTGAATATTAAAACTCCTTATAAATTCCTGTTGGCTGCATTGCTAACTTATTTTTAAACAAATTTGAGAGCTTATTGGCACAGCATGACTGCGTCTATCAAATAATGTGTAGAATCTGTTTTGACAACACTGATGTATATAATATAAAACCAGATGTCATCACAAGTAAATTTTAATATTTTTAGTTGTCAAGTATGCAGTTATGTTAACAAAATAATAATGGTAGAAGAAATAAGTTATAGCCTAACTTAGGAAACACTTACATGCCGAGATGTGTTCTAACGATAAAGTAATTACGAAATAATGTTTGACATCATTAAGACCGTGATAAATGACGTTACAAAATAAAATAAATAGCATGATAAAGTTAAATTATGGCGTGGTGTAAACGTGGATTTAATGGGTTATA
This sequence comes from Clitarchus hookeri, assembly GCA_002778355.1. Classification (NCBI taxonomy): domain Eukaryota; kingdom Metazoa; phylum Arthropoda; class Insecta; order Phasmatodea; family Phasmatidae; genus Clitarchus; species Clitarchus hookeri. Next base: position 25,446 of record NQII01006554.1, read on the forward strand.
ATATATGCATTTTTTTAAAAGAGACTTTCTTCTTTCACTGATGCATATTTTTTCAATCGTATCGTCTGTAATATGTCGAATGTAGCCATTTGAAGTCAATTATGGCTATACAAAAAATACTCACTCAAGTCAAACAACTATTTCAGGTCACCCGGACCGGGACTGGGCTCGCCATTCAAGGCAACACGAAGCAAACACGGAAAAATAGGCTGAACTACGGCAAATGCCCTTTTAGAATGGAGTATTCGACAAACACCAAAGCATGAACATAGGCGAATGTAGAGTAAACTAGGATAGCGGATGGTGTGTGGCCAGTACTCGATCCGGTCAGGTGATTGGTTGAAGTATGGAAAAAAGGACGAGTGATAAACATTGAAACATCACTGTTACAATATCGTTTTCCATACAGTAATTCTAATATGTCTATTATGATTTTTGCTATTGTTATAAATGTTTATTGATTTTAATAAACAACCAAAAAATAAAAATTTATAATACAACTACCGATATTTATTTTGATGTTTCTTTGTTGCGCATTAAGAATAGCTGTCACAAAAGGGCAACGTATTTGTTTGCTGTTCTCCAATGTACGTGTTAGAATTTCACTCCTGTTCGGTATCAGTTTTAGTAGCAGTTTAGTCAGTCAAATCCCGGTTAGGAGAACAGAAATGATTGCCAAAACGGCAACTGTGTCAGCATACTTGAAGATAAATATATTACATCCAAAGTAAGTATAACTAATAAAATATAGTCATGGAACCAAAAAAAGGCTACGAGGTTAGTTGCTATTTTTTTCAGATCCAAATTTCAATTTCAAGCCAACCAAAGTCCGAATTTTTTATATAAAATGTTATGCACGTGTAGTGTAGTATTTATTGAAAATCTCCAACACATTCTTTTCTCCAGGGTTTACAGAAACTATCGATGTACGTGTCTGATAAATGATTAATTTGAACTGTACGACAGATTTTGACATTGACCATACTCTAATGGGAACTTTAGAGACTTTGACACAGCCATATTATGTGTGATTTCATTGAGAACATGTGTTCGTATGAGTTCAATTTAATGACTACGCATGTACCACCAGTATGAAATTTGCATTTTAATGGCGAGTACCAGTCATATGTAATAAAAATGTCACAAACATGAAAATGAAATATGCACGGAGGAAAAGATGAAATCTTTACAGAACAGGGGAAAAGCAGACGAAGGACAACACAATAAATATATATATATATATATATAAACGTGTATATATATGTATACACACACGCATACATGGTCACATTTAAGTATATTTTTTAACATTTATTTGGCCATGGCAGCGGTTTTACAGGATCAATAACATTATACGTCGATTACAATCTGATATTTTCAACACCATTTACAGAACACAATACAAGCGCTTTATAAACAATGTTATTTACATTGAAATTACTAAGATTATTTAAATTGTCATAAGTGACAAACTGTTTTGCGTAAATGACCAAAAAAACAGTATTTATAATCTGCCATTTTCAACTGTTACATTTATTTTTTGCAGCTGCCTGTGCTTGCAGTATATGCTGCGGCTCTCGTACACGCATTCCTCTTCTGATGCGACTGTCCGCTAATTCCGGCAGCAAGCACTCCATATAAAATCTCTGCAGTTTTGGTAACACCATTTTTTCCCTGGGGCTCTCTTTCTTCCCTTATTACTTCAATTCCACTGACGCAATAAATTAGCAAGACACAGCATTTTCTGTGCGATATTTGGAGTTGCCCTTGTATTTGGTATCTGTACCGATGTAATTTTTTAAGTTGCAACTTCTCATTTTTTATTTCTATGCAGAGATTCTTGCACTTTACTGCTTCACGAATGGACATGCTTCCTATAGATTGCACACACTTTACCTCAACAATGCCATCTTTCTCCAAAATTCCATCTGGGCTGGCTCCAAGGTATGGTATCTCAGGGTGAAGAAAAATGCCACAAGGTGCTACAGTTGTCTGCTTCTCTTTCTCGTAGGCGGATATGGCTTTTTTTTTCGTGAACTCAGCCGTAAATAAAAGCNTCATCTGGGCTGGCTCCAAGGTATGGTATCTCAGGGTGAACGAAAATGCCACAATGTGCTACAGTTGTCTGCTTCTCTTTCTCGTAGGCGGATATGGCTTTTTTTTTCGTGAACTCAGCCGTAAATAAAAGCTGGTGAATAGAGTTCGGTTCCACAAACAATATTTTTTACAATATTTTTGCAAGATGTAACATTCCTCATACAACAGATAACCCCGAATCGTGATGCAGTTAGTCTTTGCCGCCTTACCTGCATCCACAGTGGATTCTCACGCTGTCCAACGGTAGCTCGTTCTAATGTGGAACATAGCGTCAGAGAACCAGCTTCTTCCTGCAGCTTCCCTAAAATTGTGTTCATATGGCTTTGAAGATCATTGGGAGCTAAATCAGGTTTTGCAGCATTTGGAACATACTCAATGTCACAAGTTATTTGTCAAACTTTCTCTTCTTTTTTTTGCGTTGGTATTTTCCTTCGTCACAAAAATTTAGTATTTTAGATGACCCAGCGCTTTCTCGCGTCACACAGATTTTCTTACAAATATTTCCTGGACAGTTTCCAGCCATGGTTTTCCATGGACTTATCATATAAGATGGACCACCCATGTGTGCTAGAGCAGCCCCATAGCAGCGTCGCCTGTATGATGACCCTTTTGCATGATCAACTCTTTTGCCACCTGTCAGTTTGCAAATTAAAGAGTTGAGGTTTTCAGCCACATTTGTCGTTTTGTTCAGAACGAGACAATCTGCCTTTCTGACAATGGTATCTAGCAACATAAGCATCTCATCCATTCATTTCACGTTCTCTAAGTACGGCACCTTATTTACAGTTTCATCCTGTCGAGAGCAATATGATGCACAACAGGACAAATGGTTACCGAAAACATGGCGGAGGCCGTTTCGTAGATCTTCCCGAAGCTTATCAACATTTCCTTCGGAATTTCTAATGGCTCCACGAACTGCAGCTGTGAGGCGAGGAATATTCTGTCTAATTATTTTTCGCCCCTCAAAGTCAAAAGTGGTATTTGAAGCTAGAGTGTGCAATTTCGAGGTGTACCCTCGCAAGATGTGATTTGCACACTCTATTTTCTTCATTTTGTCTCCAAAAGGAGCCCTCTCCCTCACTCTCACAAAAACACTGGAGTCTCCATCGCCAGTTAGGAACTCCACCCATACACCATGTTCAGAAAAGAAATGCTGAAGTCCTTCCACAACAATAATTTGCTCCATCCCGGATGATGAACCAGAATAATTTTGGTTACAGGTGTGTTGTTTAGGTTGGGAACACTCTGCTGTCGTGGAACACACGAAACAAAATTTTTTTCTTAACACCCAAGTACAGAATATTCCCTGGCCTCCCGCCAATAACGCAAATCTGGGGGAAAAAACATGTTATCTTACTTCTCTGATATTTTACTTCAATATATTAATAAATAAACAATTATAGACTGAATACAAAATCTTTGGAGGCTATTTTGCTACCAGAGAAATAAAAACTGTAGCAACAAATTGCATTATAATTACAGCAGGTCGTCACATACACATCCTGCTTTGGTGACCATGCAGAAGTATATGTCAAAAATTTCAACCGTTATTGACAAGTTATTTCCAATAAGTCCAATGTCTTTAGAGGCCGGTGGAAAATGCATTATAAGACAAGCTGCTTTTAAAGGTGATTGTGGCTTAGATATATCCAGGGTAGTGTAAAACATGCTCACACATTTTATTACCGCGAAAAGTTACGTAATCTAAAAAAAATTGAATTGATAACAGACTGTTTCAACCTTGTTTTGGCATAATTAACCAGCTTTANCGATTGTGGCTTAGATATATCCAGGGTAGTGTAAAACATGCTCACACATTTTATTACCGTGGAAAGTTACGTAATCTAAAAAAAATTGAATTGATAACAGACTGTTTCAACCTTGTTTTGGCATAATTAACCAGCTTTAACGCTTGGTTTTCTTTACAGTTGTTTACACATCTCTATCATTGTGTAAAAAGAACATCAGAAGCAGTGAATAACTCTACTTCCACCCGAAGGTATTACGATGCAGTGTAGTCGGCCACATGGTAATAAATTAAAGAAATAGAAAACATGCATTTATGCTGCTATAGATGTACTATCTCGGTATAACGGCTGTATACTGATTGCGCGAACATCACAGCCAAATGTTTGAATTTTTGAGACAAATTTTAACTCTTTCCTGTATAATTTAAAAAAATGTTATTTACAATTATTTTATTACAATTATTTTATACACTCAAATTATTGGGCAATTAATGTTACTCACTGGAGGGAAAAATCTTGTCAGTAATGCAATTAATTGAAAAAATATAAAATGTAAAAACATTTTCGAACGTCACTTAAAAATTACTCCAGCTTATTAACTCTACACGTGCAGTTGGAAGCGAAGTGTAATATTTTTAAATATATAAAACTTTTTTACTCAGTAACCTAGGAATAGCCTTTACGTCCGACCATTTTTCCTCTCTAAGAGAGCGGAGCGGTCATCAAACTGTGGTCAAAGGACCACTAGTGGCCTCCGAAATGAATGTTTTTAATTTTCTTCAAACTTTTTTGTACAACTTTTCTACTAAATAGTAACTTGTTATGATAAAAAAAAACAAGTTTTCTTGCGATAAGGCATTTTCACAAAAACTTTCATCATTACTCATACATTGTTTAAAATAACGGAAGCTGTACGATACCGGTGTAGGTAGTTCATCTTTAAGGACCACAGGATCGCTGATATTATTATAGCGCACACCAAAGTTAAAATAGGATCATCGATATAACTGCTGTGTAGAATTACTTATTCATTTATTAGTTCTAATTTTCGATACTTTTGTATAGTAAACATCTAATTACTACGTCAAAGGCCAATGGAAACTATAATGGCGGCTGTATCGTACTGGATCATTCTGAAAGGTAAAGCTCGTCGGACTCCCATTGAACGTCTGCACCTCTAAGTCATGGCCAAATTAGCTCTTTAGGCCTACGAGTTAGCCACGTGAACAAAGAAATGTGCCATTATACCTAATACCTATTTGAAGATTCAGGGACGGACATTAATGGTCTCTATGACCAAAGTCATTGTGGCAGCTACGGGTCACTAGACTCTTGACTCAAATGCTGAATTCTATGTTTTTATTTACACATTATAGATACGTGTTTTAATTTAGTGTATAAACTACATTCCTGCTACGTATCTGGATTAAAATCTAAGCATCTCTACAGCCAATATATATATATATAGTTACATACAATATTTTGGAAATTAATTATGAAACACTACTGTGTTCGCTATCCTGTAGACACTTGACTAATATATGACGTTACTTAGTGAGCTGTTATCCGCAAGGCAGTAAGTGAAAATTAATGTTCAGTCAATTTATGTTTTTCAGACTCTTTGAATCTCAAAAAATCGCGACATAATTCAAAAATGTTGTTTTCCTAATGTAAATAGCATGACTTCCCTTTAAGGATTCGGTTATAAACCTCGCTATTATTCGTTAGTTCTAAAGTTGTTGTCCTGGGAAAGAGGTGGTCGCGTAGCTACCGCCGCAAATACAACAGCTGGACTTCCGTATCTGGAAAACTTGTAGGGTTTCCTCAGGATAATTCCCTCTCCCTCGCCCATCCAACAGCTATTTTTACTTTTATACTATAACCAGCTTATCAAATAATAATTTGGGATGAAAAATTAAAAAAAAACATTTTTTTCTATACTACAAAAAAAACTTTTTTTCCCATTATTCTAAGTAAAAAATTAAGTTTACACAGTAAGGAGTGAACAATAATAACGACAATATGGTTACTAAATAAACGGAGTAAACCGCTATTTAAAAAAATGTGTAAATTATGTAAGGCACGGTTTGCCAGTCTCTTTGATTAAACCACAGGCTACTTCATAAACTATGTCATTTGGTAAATATAAAAACTGGCACACAAAGAAATTATGACAGATCAGCATAATTTATGTTTCCCCACCGTTTTCTCCGAAGTACAGTTGTTCTTGTACACCAGCAAAGGTAGACGTAAATCTTGTATTTGCGTTATTATGCCATTCACGTTTACCGTTCCAGCATTTGCAGAATATCCGTGACCATAACTTCTCTTGCACCAAGCTCCATCAACAATGCCCTTTATGAAAGGATATCGTTCCTTCACGACACCGTTTTTGAGTCCCAGTCTTTTCTCTTTTTCTCCAGCGGCTGACATTTTTTGTATAAGTTTTTGTTTCCATACCTGCAAGGAAAGATATCACAACTAAAAAAGTTTTACATCTTGTGTATACAAATTTTGACAACGTTATAACTATGTTTCTTATAAAAACAGAAAAAATTCACGGTAAGTATTAATAAATCCTCACAATTAATGCTGCTCGACTTGTTGATGTTTGTCACTTAAAAATTCAAGATAAAGCGGCTTAGCATTATACTGTTAGATTTCACACTTAAACTGTAAAATGGCTGAAATAATGCAAGCAATAGCAAGAAAATAAAATAAAATTGAAAATGTAAGTGAGAGCAAGTATTACAATACTAAACCATGGCTGATTAAAGATTAATTGTATTTGTCCAAAAATATTTCCTGCGTCGAGTTTAACAGCAATTTGATTTCACGGTTGAGTACAGCCTTTCTCCGAAAATAGGGACGAGAATTGCTTCCAAACGTATGTCAAGATAGAGGTAGCATTATATAACAGTAAAATGAAAAGAGACTTGCCTCAGTAACTTTTTTCGCGTGTTGGGTGCAGTGTTGTCTGGCCATTACTGGAATGTTCATAACAGAAAACATTTACTCAGCTTGAGTCTGTCCAATGCCAGCAGCTGTAGCCCCCAACGCGAATGCAGTATTCAGTTCTTTCTTTTCAGGATGATCAGTGTAAATATTTCTGATTCCATCACACATGAAACATTTGTACGTGAACCAGCTGATAAGTCCTTTTCTTTTCTCAGATGTAAGTGTGTATTGTCCTCCTGTACATTTCTTGTAATGCTGTATTAATTTATCGTACTGTCTGGGGAAATTAATGAGATCAACAATTCGGCGTCCTTCAATTCGGACTACTTTGGAAGGGTCACTGGTGCTGGATTCAACAAGAAGATCGGGAAGATATTCATCACTGCAAGAAAATTGTTTCACAACATTAAATGCCGAAAAGAAACACTATTGACGAAAATTACTTTAAAAACCACCATGGTTTGATTTATATCCAGTATACATTTAAAGTGTGTCTACATTCATGCAACGTAATTATGCAAGTACCGTTAACTTTTGATGGTACTGAAGATGTTCATCATTACAAACTGTTACAAAAATAGTTTCAATTTTTCAGAACAGTAAAAATATTTAAATTGAAGTATAATAAATTTAAACAAGAAGTTAACAGGAACGAAGTAAACAAGTTACATATTTCGTTTTAAATATGGAGACTTTTTTTTCTGAAATTATTGATTCTTCCTCGACGTTCCTTCCCAACATTAGAAAACTCTTACCAGTTCATTAAATCTTCACATGGAGGCGTAGGAGCTCTTTGAGGTGTAACGTTTCTTTGTGGACGTCTCGAATAAGTTTTGAGAGGGGGAGCATCTTGGCGCGAGGAACTACTCGTCTGAATAACAGGTATTCCATTCGAAGACCCACACTCATTCCTAGAACAATATATTTAAAGCCCATTTAAAAACTGAACTTCCATACACGTCATGCTTATTATAATATGAAATACATTCAGTAATTACGGACATAAAAATGAGAACACGCCCTAAGTAAATCGGGCAGTGGCATAATGTGCCATGTAACTAAAAATGTGGACTGAAACATTATCGTTAACATACTTCCTTTACATAATGTAGATAGCAGTGATTTGTGATAAGCAGACAGTAAGTAATATGAAATTACATGTATAGTATTTGCGTATATGCCGAATAATCACACACTGTATATGTATTTATTTCGACTTTATTTATACTGGTGTTGTTAAGCCTTCATAGCCTTCTCTTACACCTAACCAGGTATATCTGCGATCAGGGAGTCTTGCGGATTATATAACAACTATACAAACACAAAGTTGCGTACGTTTTGTTATTTTTGCGCGCTGTAATGTGGGATGAATGAGGTGTAATTGGTATGTGAGAAGAGTGGTCCTTTGTTAGTGTACGTACAATTCCTTCACGTTCTTTTCCAGAAAGATGATGATCATTAGCAGTGGAAATGGCATTAGTGATAACCTCCTCCCTGCAATAATAAAACAAGGTTTCCAGACATCAGCATTTCACTATAAACCAATAAGCACCATTATTTGCAACATTTTTTTAGTAATCGGCTGAGTGTCTTTGTGATGACTTAATTGTTTTAAAACAAAAATTTTTGTATTCAAAACAGCAATGGAATGGGTGTTAAAATTAGCCAAAACAGATCCAAGATTTACAGCCTGTGGTGTATCAGTATTTCTTATAAAAAAAACAATTCTAGGCGTTAAAAAAAGAGTTTACATTGTTTATAAGCATATGTATGGTCACAAAAAACTTCCTTTCCGAAGTATACTATTAAAGTACCTATACGGCACAATGATAAGCTTTATTTTGACATGTAACGCATATTGGAAGGATGCGTTAGAAGCGGCACTGTCACAGCCCTCACCCCCCTCCCCCACCAGCTTAAACCAGTGTAGGGCCTCCTGGACGACACGTGTTACCCATTAACGCATGCTGAGGTCAAGCCGAGGTGGGGTAGCATTTTCTGCCCACCGGCTTCTAGGTCTCTACCCAACCTCCCCCCTAGCAAACCGCATGAAACTTGTACATACCTAAGAAATGATGACATATGCTGGCGATTTCCGCCCATGAGAGAAATTAAAACACATGCTGAAGGGTGATATGCACCGAGAATAAGCTGAGAGCATATGGCAGAGGCAACTGGCCCACACCACCCCCTGCCCCCTCCACCAACATAAGGCCAATGCGTGGATGAAGTGTACATTGTTCAAAGTCTTCCTCCACCCCCCTTCTCACAACAAGGGAGGCACATGTAGGAATCTAGAGAGGGCATCCAGATAGTTTAAAAGCTGTTTTAGAGACAAGGAGGGAGTCAGTTAGGTCGTGGAACCAGATCAGTTGAATCAGATCAGTCAGTCAGGCCAGTCATATCGGTGCAGTCGGAAGCTGCGATACTCTGCGCTGGGAGAATCAGTTATGTCAGATAGAAACGCGCGCCGAGAGAGAAAATCTGTGCAACAGTTAACCGATGCCGGGGAGATCGGACCCCGGCCGAGTGAGTCAGTCGCATCAATCAGTGAGTCAGTTGCATCGGCAGTTATGTGAGAACAATTAACCCGGTAAGTTAAAATCGCGATCCGAGAGAGAGAGAAAGTCAGTGCATCAGTGCGACAGTCGGGTGAGTGATATCGCACACAGAGGACGGGGGTCAGGCCCCGGCAGATTCAACCAGAGACAGTAGTAAAGGGTCAGCCATATCGGGACAAAAACCAGCAATTCCCTGCGCCATGGGGTGCCAAGTGAGTCAGTCGCATCATTCAGCCGAGTAAGTTACAATTACGCACCGAAAAGGCGGAGTCGAGTGGCGATATTCAATGAGGAGCACTATGTTGAGCGAGTGGGAATAGTCCAGTGCAACCCTGTGCCGAGAGCCGCGGTGGGGGCCCACCAAGGGTCCCTCGCTGGGATGTGGTAGGGAGGTAATCAGTCAGTTACAACCCTACACCGCGAACAGGAGTCGAGTGGTGAGCTTCAACGAGGAGCGCCACGTCGAGAGGAAGCCAGCTGAGTGCAGCATGCCAACATCAGCCAGTCCGAGGGCCTGTAACAGGGCCACCCAACTCACCAGATCTCAACTACTGCCGGAACAACTACTCCGCAACAAGTACAGTTAAGTAACAACGTCGTCACTCAGGGATGTGTCCTGTCACCTAATGTCCCCACAGCATCGGAAACATTAGCCAGAACACTGTAATCAGCCCTTCAGGACAAGAACTCGCAGGGCCGAGAAAGTATGTGTACTTCATGCAAAAGTGCCGAGAATGTGTGTATGAATTCCCGTGAAATAAACATTGTTTTATATACCCTCAACCTTTAAGGCACCTTATAGTCTGTGCCATTTAACATTAACTGAGATCCTATGACCCACGGGTGGGGAATAGCATCAATTTATTAATGACTGAGTTGGTCTATTTATTTTTATAATACCAACATTGCCATAGTGGGAAGGATGTAATGGTAATCCAAGGAATCGAATTTTAATAGCTACTACATTTCAATCGATGTGCTCTTCTCGATGTTCTTTTCTTGAAGTTTTCTATTATGTAAAGAGACTTTGGTTTTCTTCTTACTTTTTGATGGACATGTCCTAGTCATAGGCATTTTTTTAAACAAAATTCACGATTATTCAATGACATGCAACCCCATAACGTAAAAAATAACACTGTAAATTGTTTTATATAGGCTATATGAAAATTAAAATAAAATTAAAATAACATTAGCTTTGGAATGATGCTTTATCGACGAGAAAAACGTCCAGGTAGAGCAGGTGAAGGCCAAGTGACGCATCACAAAGGTCGCTTCTCAGGTAATCCTGCACAGCTCAGCTGCTGTGAATCACCCTGTACCGTTACAACTACCTCTACTTGGTACACAGCAGCATCGTTGGCTAGCTAAAATGAAGCAGTGTCTGTACAAACGTATCTCTGGTGCCGCTGCGTCGCCGCTTTGAAGTACTATGCTGTAAATCGCCCATTGCACACATGCGGTTATTTGCCGTAGCTGTGAGATAATACCCTCATGGGCTTAACAATGTTTTCAGATTTAGAACCCTTCATATAAGATGTGGAGAAGCATACCGAGTTTTAGGAAAAATGCCTTGGTAGAATTCCACAAATGTATCAAAAAACAAAGGTCGTGGATGTCCATTTGCAGACAGTTTTGCAAAGGATATGATGAATAAGAAAAAAAAAACTTTTTGAGTAATTCCATTAGCAATTTACATTGTTGAAGTTTATGAGTGCATAATACTTATACAAGAATATGTGATTGAAATGTAACTGAAACGAAAACGAAACAAAGAAACATCGTTACCGTATTTTATGGTTTGGACTTTCCTAATAAATATCACAAAACAAGATTTTTGATTTTTTTTTTAACAATTATAAAATGTTTACATGAATCAAATTATCAATTTTATCCGATTGAGTTTGAAACTAAAAAATAAACAACTCTATTTGGATTTTACTGCTGAAATAGGGCTATCAGTCATATTTTAATTATAAAAATAAATTAAAAAAACGGTTATTTGGTGGTGATGAAAAAAGTAAAAGCAACTGTTGTTGCACAACCGACATCAGCCTGCATGTTTTTTTTTTTTTTTACATTTAGCTGTATTGAAAAGCCTTACCGATTATTTATTACAACCAATGCATACTCGCTGTATCTCTGAGGTTTTTCAGCAAAAGCATGCATTATACGTCATCAATATCTATAATAAACTTGTGTACATGGTACGCAAAAATTAATCGTTTTATTAGATACTGCTTGCCGGTCTCTTTTGTAGGAATAGTTTAGTCTGTGCAGTATTTGTGCGCAGCATGTGAACAGATGTGTAAAAAATTAGCAACCGCTTTGCTGTTAAATTCATATGAAAAAAATATAGACTGCACAATATTTACGCCATAACCAAGAACTACATTTTCCAAAATAAGTGCTGTATACTTGACGAACATTTATACATGTTGTATGTGTCGGCAGCGAATCGACATGCAACTCCGGATAAATCTTTGACTGTTCATTCGGCGTAGTTATATTCGCTTCAATTACCTATATTTTTTATTGCAATTCTAGTAATGTGTAACACCTCTAGTTATCTAAGAATACTGGGTTCAGATAGCTATTTAAGATTTTTTTGTGCATGGGAGAAGTTGTAAAGTACCTCTACATACTCGTACGTTAAGCATATTCAAAATATATTTTTGTTTGAAAACAATTTTTGGTATGCTTTGAACTTTTGGGATTGTCTTTTAGGAATGAAAATGATATGTGAAATGCAAATGCAAAATGCAAAATTAAAATGCAAAAATTTTCATATTCCTAACCAAAAAAAATTATATAGAGTGCAATTCATTCCTACGGAATTTATGTATAGAGACATTAGTTGGAGACATTAGCTGAAGATAGGCTGGATAGAGTTGCTATTGTCAGTCGTCATTATATTTCCGAGAACTGCTATGCTCCTCTCCATGCCGCGGATTACAGGTAACTACCCACCCCCTCCTCCTCCCGAACCGCAACACCCACAGAATACCGAAACTCGTTCTCGCTGTTTGCTTCCTGTGCACTCTCGACCTCCCCACCCACCACCCTTCCCCCCTCGAAAAAACAGTGGAATGCTGACACGCAAGGCCTTCACATAGTTCGGGCAGTGGCCACAGAGTGAGAAGGGCACAACTTTCCACTAGCCTTTTTGCTAAAAACCAGTTTTGCTGTTATATTTCCACCAGCTATTATTTTTACTAGATACTCAGGTCAATAATTGAATCTGTGTGTATTCCTTCGCGATTTACCGTCTTTAGTTTCTTGTGCTCCCTTTCGTTTGTCTGTAGTAGTAATTTCAAATGCGCGTCGAGATTTCAAGTTCCGAGAAGTACAGAAAGGAACCGTTTTCGGAGGGGTTACAAATGAAAAACAAAAAATAAGGCACTTTAAAGCATACAATACAATCAAGTTAGTTTTAAAAATGGATGTTTCACACGTGAAATTATCCTCAGATCATGGAGCAATTGCAAATAAATGGACAGTAAAATGTTAATTATTCCTTAACACCGTATTTAACAAACAAATAACTGAACTTGTAAGTACTTAGTTATGATCTTATAATGTACTAAATAAAGATCGAGAACGAAAATACACAATAATGCGCAAATTTATTAAGGATACTACCCCCTTAAGCGACAGTTAGGCGATTCCGGAGCGGCGAGGGACGAATGCAGCGATCTACGAGAGTGCGTCGGCGAGCTTGTGTGCAGTGGTGGGACTGATCTGCGGGACTGTGGACTGGATGCGTAAGTGAAAAGACATTCGGGGCGATAAAAATATAAAGTTTTAACTAAATGTGTGGAAATAATTGGAGAAATTTTAGGGAAATTAGCAAGATTAAAGACTGCGATAAATACTTTAATTGAAATGGAGAAGTAATTAAATATTCCGCTAAATAACTATAATAAGAGTTAATAGGACACTCACACTGGTAAATAACAAATGTTTGAATGTTTGTAGTATTGAGAATAAATACAATTATTGAATTCAGTTATTTAATTTTTATTAATACCTCCATCCCTCATGAAATTGAATACGCCCCTCAGGCATTCATGTAACACTGGTGTCAGAAGTTGGATGGAGACAATTAATTAATTAATCAATTCTAAATAAAAATATATAGTCAAGTAGTTAGATATTTTCAAACAAATTAATTGGAATAACTGATTGTGAAAATAATTAAGACTGTTCTGTACAATCATCACTGCGAATGTTAACTAGAAAAATGTCTGCAGAACTGGAAGCACTGCGAGCATGAATTGAGGGATTAGGTAACCAAATAAACGCAAGTGTTAAAAACCTTGATAGCAAAATTATTAGTGTTAACGAGAATGTAAATAGAGTAAATGTGAATGTAAATATCCAGATAACTTATGTAAGTTTTTTAGTAGATAAGAAAATAGACACTGTTAATGAGAATGTTGACGGGAAATCGACTCTGATAATGAGAATGTAGACACGAAAATAGACTATTGGTGTCGCGCAGCAAGGAGTGGGAAGGAGGTCTCAATTAAACCCGCTCCTTCCGATAGCCAGAGGTCTTGGCGGAAGTACCAACATCAGTTTGAAATAGTCGTCTCTCGGAATTGCTTGACAACCGAACAGCGGGCTTACTACCTCGCCGCTGTACTAAGAGGCCTCGCACTGAGCATACTACAATATCTGCCAGAGCGACATCGACTGGAGTACCAAACACTGGTGTCGGTCTTGGAGCTACGATTCGGTGGCCGATACCTGCGACATGCCCACCATGCCCACCATGCCCAACTGTGAAGCCGCGACCAAGAGAGCCTCTGCAAGAACTATGGTAAGACATCGTGCGGCTCTCCCACCTATCTATGGAAGGGTGCCTCGAGGAGGCGTGCGACACCATTGCAGTCGGCTTCTTCCTCGACGCAATCACTGACACAGCGGTAGGGCAAGCAGAACGTCTAGCTGCACCCCACAACATGCAGGACGCCCTAGCCCGAGCACTGGAGGTGGAGTCAGCAAGACTGGGGGCCACCCCCTGACGACCGGTATGGGCAGTGACACTGAACGAAGACGACGACATCAAGAAGACTCCGAAGGAGATGCAGACGTTTATGAGAGGCATCGCTTCCAGGGTCCGTGCTACAGAGCGTCGCCGCCCCCTCCCCCTACTAAAATGCCAAAGTGTTGGTTACGTGGATAGCCGGAGCACCTGAGAGCATACTGCCCACAACAGCAGCAGCATAAGCAGAAGCAGCAGCGAGAAAAGAGGCAGCGAGAGACAGGTGAGAATACAGCACATTAGGAAAACTTGTAAACACCGATTTTAAGGGGTGAAAGTCGGTGAGTGCTGGAGGGAAGGCCCTAATGTTATTATATCTATGGTCAGTGAAACAGGATTGGGATGCAATACTGGTGGAGGGGAGCCTGAATGATGTTCCTTGCGAGATGGTCGTCGATACTGTGTCGACTATAACAGTAGTAAGGCCAGACATCCTCGTCCGACGACAGTATAAAAAGGTGCTATTTGACTACTGTAACAGGTGAGACCACACCAGTTATCGGCAAGAGAAAAATGATCTTGAAGCTCGGTGACCTTAGCATAGAGCAAGATGTTTACATAGCAGCAATAGAGGATTAATGTATTTTGGGGCTTGGTGTACTACTTAGGCTGGGGTGCTGTATCGATACCCGACTTTGTGTGCTACGGGTAGGCAGTGCAGATTTGAAAGTGTTGACACGTCATGATTTGTCCTCCTAGTTAGCTGCCCAGCAGTATGTGGTCAACCCACTGTGCTGCCTGTTTCTAGTAAAATTAGCATTACAGGCAGATTTCAAGGAAAATTTGTCAAGCATTTGGGTCTAATTGAGCCAGTAGAGATGTTTGTCATCCTGCCAGGTAAAGTCATTGTAGCAAGGACTTTGATCTCTTCTAGTTCTGATACTTTTCCAGTTAGAATTATATATTTGTGCGTTAGTGACATTCGTCTTGAGGAGGGGACCATTACAAGGTGTTTGCAATCAGATCACACAAGTATTTCCAAATCATCCAGAAGATTCGAGAGTAAAACAAATATGTGATTTACCAGAAGTATGCTCTAAACCTACATATAAGAATAGTTGGCTGTAATTTTCAAACTGTTTAAGAACACATTCCAATTCCATAACATAGGCATTACGCCCGATGACGAAAAGGACAACAGGGTCAAGTAAACCTTAAGCCCTCTCATAAGTATAGTTGGATGTTATTTCCGAACCATTTAAGATAGTCACCAATTTCATAACATAGTCATCGCCCTGACGATGAACTGGCCGCAGGGTCAAGCAAGCCTTATGCCCTCTAATAAGCATATTGCCCACCATTTACAACCCACTGAAGCTATAGGCACCAAATTCATATCATAAACATCACCTCCAATGAAGAACAATGTGATATGATCAAGTAAATTTCAAGACACCTTATAAGCATAGTAGACAGCCATTTCCCAAACACAGAATGATATAGTCGTCAAATTCATAACATAGACATCACTGGCAACAACCAACAGGAAAGTATTGTCAAGTATGCTCGAAGTACTCGTATAAGCATAATTAGCTACCATTTCCCACCCACCGAAGCTAGAGTCACCAAATTCATGAAATAGTTATCAGTTCCGATGATGAAAAAGACCACAAGGTAAATTCAACCTTTGTCCTTCGTATAGGCATAGTTGAACACCATTTCCCACCCATCGAAGCTATAGTCACCAAATTCATATCACAGGCAATCACCTCTGATGACAAACAGGGCGGGAAGGACAGGTAAACCTAAACTCTGTAAATCGTGAGCAAAAGTATGTGCTTAGTTTTATTTATATCACTGATTTATTTCGATTACATATCGTTGAAATATATAGACGATTTATATCGATATATCGTTGTAATTCAAAATATCGAAAATTTCCCAACAACACTACAATGGTGAGTGGGGTGTGTGGTTCCAAGTTGGCCCCATCCCTTAACGACCTCTCAGGATGACTCGCCAACAGCAGCTGATGCCCCCCCCCCCTTCTCCATGCTACGCGACAATGAGGGCTGCCGTCTCACCGCCCTCTCTCCCCCTCCCATGGTAGGGGCGTGCGCCGCTGCCAGTGACACCCCGCACCGAGCCATGTGTCGGTGAAGCGATCACAACCCCCGACCACGCTCCAAGCACCAGTCTGCGTGAATCAGCCGGCGAGGGGGAGCTGATGAGGTCATGTCCGCTAAAGTGTGCTGCTATCTGCGCCACCCCTCCACCGTCGTGCATGCTGTTCGCCATTAAGGTGGCCGCCTGGTTGAAGGAATTGTGCACGTCTGAGGCCTAAAAGCGTGGGAGCTCTAGGGGCAACCGAGACGTGCGCATCAACTCTCTCATCGCCTCTACGCGCAAAGCAATGAACTGGCGTGCAGTCTTGCCGTCCATAACGCGCCTCTATGAGACCTTCAGCGGAGACCCTACCAGTTTATGCCATAATAATAAAAATTAAGTTTTGATGCACGTCCCCATTCCTTTTTTAATGTTTTGTATCGGAATGTTTATACCTCAAAATGACCGTGAAAATACCCTTTGTGCCAATTTCACTATCACAAAAACATGCTTTAGATAGAAATGGAGGAACTGAAAAACATATACAGACGCGTAAGGTTTCTTAAGTGCTATACGTAAGCAGACCTCACTCTGACACATTGGACGGTTTTTTTTTAATAAAACATGTTTGGCTGGCTCTCTGGGCGCCGTTCGGCAGCCTACCCAGACGGCCACTTTAATTGGGCACCTTTGAAACTTAACCTTGGAAAAATGTCACTGCTCCTGTCTGCATGCGTTATACGGGCGTACTAACAGGCAGGAGCCCAGTAAAGTTGGTAATGAAAGAGAGAAAATAGCGCAATGACTTTAATCTTTGATTNGCGTACTAACAGGCAGGAGCCCAGTAAAGTTGGTAATGAAAGAGAGAAAATAGCGCAATGACTTTAATCTTTGATCTTTGATTGATTAACATTAGAGAATATTGAAATTATTTATTTTGCTAACTTATTTTAAAATGCTAACAAATGTANATCTTTGATTGATTAACATTAGAGAATATTGAAATTATTTATTTTGCTAACTTATTTTAAAATGCTAACAAATGTAAGAATGAGCATATGTATTAAAGAAAGTTAATTTTTCAACAGTTGACCGACGCACGAATAACGTGACCAAGCCCAATTTACCGCGGAAAGCGTATACCATTATCTTGCATTATAGAATATTCACGGTAAAGTGAGCACTTTTGAAAGCTCTCCCGTTTAGAATAACATTCAATAAATATATTTTATTTTATCCTTAGACGTTAACTTCCGAGTGCGGTGGAATGTACACACTGTGTTTATTTACTTGCATGACAACATTTATTTAAAAATTTAGTTAAAGGATAAGAAAGAGTTGAAAGGAAAAAGTAATTAGGGCCTCAAAAGTGCTCACTTTACCATGAACAGCCTATACCAACGAGCCGATTAGGGTGAAGCGAGGCGTTGTAGCAGCACCGGAATGCAAAGGCGAACGAAATGGGAGATCCCCTGGAAAAATCCACCGACCAGCGGCATCGTCCGGCACGATTTCCACATACGAAAATCCGGGAGCGAACTCGCCGGTATTCGAGACCTGTTTACATAGGTGAGAGGCGAGTAGTCTGACCATCACACCACCGCAGCCCCTTTGGTACAACACGGAAGCTGCGTCAAAATATTCACTCATTTACATATTGCTTTACTACGCAGTATCTCTTCCATACAGTGAAATATTTATTTTTGTTTCGTCGCAGCCTACGTTTCGCATAAAATATTTGAGAACGAGGGATGTCAGGTCATAGGGCATATCTCAACAGATATTTTTAAGTCTACAAAATTTTGCCCATGTAGTTTTTATGCATCTCTAACTGTAATAAATGTTAACTCCTTATTCATTCTTTTTCAGTATCGCTTGAGAAAATATAGACTGAAATCAGTCCTTTTGTTTTCGGAAATAGTGTAAGTTTTGAATTTTAATATTATATCTTAACAGAGTGTTATAATAAGATAGAAATAAACACCATATGTCAAGGACGCCACCATCTTATGGGCGCTGTATTTGCGTGTCTGAGACCTAGAAACGTGGATAAGCCTTCAGCAGGATTTTAATGCTATGTTTATTTATGTGTTTCAAAGACATAATGTTATTTTCATATACGTTATTTTTGTAGCAAAAGGTAATTATTATTTTATTTATTATATCATTTAACAGCTCAGAAATTTTTAAGATTAATTTTTATTGGCAACATATTAATAAGTCTTTCCTGTTTGGTTTACTTACGGAGGCCTTAGTTACTGAGCAGGTTGTTGTTCCGTTGCCATAGAAACTGAGCGGCGTGATTAGTCATTTTGCATCTTGTGATCTCGTGATTGGTTGGTTTATCTTAAGTTATAGGCTATTCACGGCAAAGTGAGCACTTATCAAAGCCCTCTCATTTGAAATAACAGTCAATAAATACATTTCACTTTATGCTTAGACGTTCATTTCCGAGTGCCGTGAAATATACACAATATGCTTATTACTTACGTAGCAATATTTATTTAAAAAAAGGTTGTTATGGGATAAAAAAGGTTGAAATAAAAAGTAACTAGGGCCTCAAAAGTGCTCGCTTTACCGTAAACAGCCTTAAAGAATTTTTTTGTATAGTTTTAGCCATCCTGGTTTTCTAGGCCAGGAGGATAACCCGCGTGGGTTTAGCCAATATAACTAAAATTTATATTTTTGGNTAGCCATCCTGGTTTTCTAGGCCAGGAGGATAACCCGCGTGGGTTTAGCCAATATAACTAAAATTTATATTTTTGGGTAATTGCCGAGTTTGCACATGTATATACAGCCCGTTTCGTTGGAAATAAGACGCGTGAGTCGTTATAGGGAGAAGCAAGTCCATGTGGTAGCAGCCCGCGTTAATATAACAGGTTAAATAACTCGAACTACCGCGTCCTCACTAAAGAGCTTGGGACTGTAAATGCGCACTATAGATCCGAAAGCTTGTCTCAGGGAAGCCCTCGCGCAGAAGTCCTGCGGCATTCAGGAGAAGGTCTGACCTGAGAACAAAATCTACAAAACTGTCCAGAACTTCCAGATTTTCGGCGTATTAATTTGAAACACCAAATTCATCGATTTAATAATTTTTTTAAGTGGAGACGCAATTTTTCTAAGCGCTATCTTAGATTAAAGTTGAACTTATTACTGCCAATTTTTAATCACGAATACCCTGGCACGAGTTTAATGTAATAGCATGAGTTAGTTTTCAGAAGGTATATTTTGAATGATCTTTCCAAGATATAATTTGATTTATCAGTCTTAAAGCTAACTCAATTTTCCATCACGCGAGGGGCTAGTGATGCTGAGGCCGCTATTTAAGTAGTAATTTCCCTTTATGATTGTAAACTAAAGCAATATTAGTACGGAAATAATTATGATTTTCATTTTCACACAATTTATATTTTTATCGGCAATTATTTAACTAAAAATATTTAAAATTAAAGATTTTAATTTTTTTCTGAAACGTTTTTGTTGCGTTATGATTTCAGTTTGGCTATTTCCAGTGTTATACCTAAGTGTTGTCTATGTCCTTGCAGTGTCCCAGTGAGAGTAGCCAGCATCACAGTAAGGGTTAGAAAAGTGTGTGTTCATGATGCTTGTTTTTTCTCGTATAGTCTTGATGGGCCGGGCATTCAAACTCATGACTGTAGACCAGTGCAACAAAGTTTTCAGTGATTTTTCTGTACACACAATACCGACTTATTTTGGTAATACTGATCTGGCAAGGTTAAATTTGGTAACATCCTTATTTGTGGCTTTCAAAAAGTTCTAGTGTCGCTACGCATACACTCACATGCTAGAGAATTTGTTGCCGTTGTTACACTACACCAAGGAATTTAGCGCCCAGCGTGATGCACTAAATCACTTTTAAAATTTACGCATTACGCACCCACTTATAACTTATCTGCTTACATAGAGCTCCGTAGTATTTTTTGTTTACAAAATTTGACAGGACTTGGTTTGATTGTTTCCCGAAATATTACCCAAAAAACCAATTTTTTGTAAATGTAGGGTTATCTTGTAAAATGGCGAACAAAAGAAGCAACGAATTAGCTTTTTTATGTTTGGTCGAAATTGGTTGAACAGTACTGCACGTACACCTAATTCACCTAAAATATTTCTATGGCTGCCATGTTGGAAATACGTGTTTTATCTACGAATATTTGGATTTCATAAGTTGTGACGGTTTCTAGCCGACACATGCAAACAGCATCTCCGTCGCTTTTTTGTCAGCTGTTGTTCTTTCCCAATGAAATAGAGACCACCCGCAGAGTGACTCAAAAAAGGTATTTTGTTTTCAATACAGGTTTGTACAGAAATTAAAGTGAGGTATTCCCTCTTACAAAATATATTTTGCTGAAAATTTTCCCATTAAGGGCACACATGATAGTAAGAAAAATACAAAGCATAGATATTTTTTATAATCCCAAAAATAGTTAAAAAAATTTACCCCAGCTTGCTACAAAAGTGCTATTCTAAATATTATTCCGTCGGGTACAAAATAACTCTTTTATAACGAGAAATACAATCACACCTTATATTTTGGAATTATTTTAAGCATAACCCTAAGTTATGGAACAGAGTTCCGACCTATTTCACTCCATGGCCTTGTCTCCTCGTAAAAGGGGATAACACGAACCTTATATTCAATTTGCGCCCCCTTTCTAGAAGGATTTCAGATGTTCATGTAGCATAGAGCGCCGACGGTGAAGTCACAAGCTGGCCTGCGTCGTTCGTTGTCTGGAGATGCGTAGGAGAATGGTTAAGGCACGGCGAGGCGTCGCGAAAGCAGACCAGCGACCTGCACGCTGGTATATCGCCTGCTCTCAAGCCGGCAATCGGCAGTGGCAGGACTCAGACGGGGCGTTTGCGCCCAGATAAGCCAAGTCCACATAGGCGAATACCATATAGCTCACGAATAAACCAACTGCAAATATGGCGAGGAATTCTAGTGGCTTACACCCGGTGGTAGGTGTGACACCGTCACATCCCTCCACCCCTGAAGAACGACCTCGTCGGTGTTGCTCACGTGAAGAAGAAAACCCAAGTCTTCGGCTGGCCAGACCGTTACCCCAGCCTTCAAGTCACAAGGAACACAGGTATCTTTGATAACCGCAGACAGCAAATGTAACATATCATTCCAGGGACTCTTAAAACAACGAACGTGATGTAACACTCGTACAATTGCTATTCATAAAAGAAAGGGGCTACTTTAAAACCATAACTACACATAATAATATCCATAGAAAATACTCATTCTAAAATCTGCAAGCATAATACGTTATGTATACCAATTGATGCCTTTATCTTTCCGAGCATTTGCATACGCACTTATACAACTGAAACACATTTTTTCATAAATAGTAAATTTCCGTTCCGCCTGAGTTACCAATTTACTGACGTATGCTATCGGAACAAAATTACTATCTTCCTTTTGACTTAAACATGCCCCAACGGCAATGGAACTTGATTACCAATTCAAAAAATAAGCTCTTCGTTGAAATTGGGGAAATGCAAGTAGCTGGAAAATTATGATTCCTCATCACCTGCCTGCTGGCTGAGACAAGTAGACGAGCTGGCGGCTGTCTTGGATGACGTAACGCTGAAACCTCCTGCTCTGTCATTCATAACTAATGGCGGTCATCTTGAATTACCCTTTTCCCTTCGGAATTTCTCTTTTCCCTCCTGCTCTATCATTCCTTCCAATCTTCCCACTGCCAGCGGTCTGCTGTAGGTGAACATCTTTAATTCCCACACCCGCCACTAGATTGTGATAAGTTCTTTCTTTTTATTTCCTCAATCTTCAATTCATGCCTCCAGTCGGCCACTGTAAGGAGCCATATTTGATTCCCGTGCCAGTCACCAGGACGTTATACCAATCGCAGCTGGTATCGATGCGACCATTTTGTGTGTGTGTTGGTAATAACATCGCCTACAGGGACAAGCTAGCATCGGGGATTGTAGGCCAAATGGTGGTCACCAGGGGCGATGGGAATTTTTTAGTTGGTAGCTATTTCGGCACTCAACAAATGCAGGAGGCGTGCGGTTTTGATACGACCACCCTTCGGTCGCCAGTCCGACGTCTAGACCACACGACCACCATTGCATGGGAAGTGTTAGGAGAAGAAATAGAGTTAATACTCGCATTGGCCTATGCACTCCCCAGATAATAAACGTGCCATCGGGGAAAAAATTGGCATTGCATGATAAGGAGATGAAATAAAACAAATACTAGCTTCGTCTTATGTACTCCCCAGACAATAAACACATCATGCAAAAAAAGAGGATGTTTAATGTTGAATGTAGACATAGAAAAAACTGCATGCACCACATGCGTACTCACACATACTTTTTAAATGTTTAAATATTAATAGCGCGAAAAAAATGCCATCACTCTAACATTCAGAAAATAAAATTTACATTCATAAAAAAATTTGGGCAGGGTACCTCTCTACAAAAAAGTTATATGCATAGAGAGCCAAGTGTTCTGCGATGCATATATGCGGCGATCACAAACGAGTGCTCCCGCTTCTGTATCTTATGTGTAAAAGGAAAATACCATCATTCTAACAATCAGAAAATAATTACATAAAAGTTATACATTGGAGAGCCAAAAAAAAAAACTGGTATAGGCGTGCGTATACAAATAATAGAGGTATGGAACCAATCAGAGTAACCCGATGCTGTCGGCAGCGCCTATATAAGACAGCACGCGTCTGACAAAGTTGCTAGATCGGTTACTGCTGCTACAATGGCAGGTTATCAAGATTTAAGTGAGTTTGAACATGGCGTTATAGTCGGCGCACGAGCGATGGGACATAGCATCGCCGAGGTAGCGATAAAATTTGGATTTTTGCGTACGACCATTTCACGAGTGTACCATGAATATCGGGAATCCGGTAAAACATCAAATCTTCAACATCGCTGCGGCCGGAAAAATATCGTGAACAAACGAGACAAACGACGACTGACGAGAATCATTAAACGTGGCAGACGTGAAACCCTTTCCCAAATTGGCGCAGATTTCAATGCTGGGGCATCAACAAGTGCCAGTGTGCGAACTATTCAACGTACCATCATTGATATGGGCTTTCGGAGTCGAAGGCTCACTCGTGTACCATTTTTTACTACACGACACAAAGATTTACGCCTCGCCTGGTCCCGCCAACACCGCTATTGGACTGATGATGACTGGAAACAAGTTGCCTGGTCTGACGAGTCTCGTTTCCAATTGTAACGGGCGGATGGACGTGTGCGGGTATTGAGACATCCTCATGAATCCATGGACCCTACAATTGAACAGGGGACTGTTCAAGCTGGTGGAGGCTCTGTCATGGCATGGGACGTGTGCAGTTGGCGTGAAATGGGACCCCTGATACGTCTAGATACGACTCTGAGAGGTGACAGATACGTAAGTATCCTGTGCGATCAACTGCCCCCATTCATGTCCATTGTACATTCCGACGGACGTGGATAGTTCCAACAGGACAATACGAAACCCCACTTATCGAGAGTTGCTACGGAGTGGCTCCAGGAACACTCTTCTGACTTTAGACATTTCCATTGGACACCTAAATCACTAGACATGAACATTATTGAGCATATCTGGGATGCCTTGCAACGTGCTGTTCAGAAGAGATCTCCATCGCCTCGCACTAATATGGATTTGTGGACTGCCCTGCAGGATTCATAGTGTGAATTGCCTCCTGCATACCTTCAGACATTAGTCGAGTCCATGCCACGTCGTCTTGCGGTATTTCTGTGTGCTCGCGGGGGCCCTGCACGATATTAGGCAGGTGTACCAGTTTTTTTTTGGCTCTTCAATGTATATTCGTTCATACAAAGTCAATTGCGCAGCAACTTACATGTGCCACAATCATGCGCGAGCGCTCGCACTTCCGTATCTTATGTGTAAAAGGTATAAACAAAAAATTAATAGTGAGAAAAATATACTATAATTCTAACATTCAAAAAATTATTATATAAAACTTATATGAGAGCCAATTCGGTAGCAATATACATTTGACTCGATCATGCATGAGCATCCACATTTCTGTATCTCTGGCTTGTCCACCAGAAATTTTGCCCCTGTGGGAATGGGCAAGAATCATCGTAATACTAATTAATAAGAATAAATACTGCTGGTGGACAGCCATCCACATGCAAGCAGGATGACTGCTGGTTCTAGCAGATATTAATTTTAATTAACATGTGACACTGAATTTTAAACAACACTTTTGGGAATAGTTCGCATGCTCAGCCGGTCTCCAAGATCAATAACATGCAGAACGCCGCTGGCGTAATATAAGTCAGAAATACGGCCCAATCTACATCTCATGGGAGGCCATTAACAACCTTGGCCTACAGACTCATTGTAGCAAACAGTTCTTCAGGAATTTTAATAAGTAGCCAAACTGAAATAATGCATTCATGTTGGGAGAACTGCCATGAATACAAAGCAATGCCTGTGATTGATTACATATTAACACACACTGCACAGTTTTACAATTTAGAAATATGATCCATTCTCAAAACTCCCAGCAGGTCATTAACAACCAAGGCCCACAGACCCACTTTGGCTGTAAAACCTTCAGGAATGTTAACATGCGCTCAATATGTGAGAACATGCTATGGACCCAGCATGCAGACACGCACCTGACTGGAAATAATCACAGGTGTGAGGTGTGATGCCATTATTAAGATCCGTCTATCTACGCCCAGCCTCAGTCCACCACACTTCCAATATAAAAATAAATAAACACAGTAGTGGTCATATAATGCAATGGGGGAACGATGGGAACGTGAGGTAATGAGGGAAATACACAGTATTAATAAATTACACAACTCAAGTACATATATTTGTAACAATGAATTGAATTATACTTAAAAATTAGAATTTTATCATTGGCATATACAGGCACGCCCTTCTTTCTCTCTCTCTCTACTGTAATACATCATTCAATTACCCATCAGTAAGCACAAAGCTTTGTATCCAGCTGTTGTAACTAGAATAGTATCACTGCCATTTTACACGAAGGCCGATCGCAGAAGAATTTTTTCAGCCAAATAAATGTCTAGGAATCTGGTAAGCAGTATCTACAGATCATAAAACGAACCTTGGAGTTCTGTTCCATCCAAGTCTGTGAGATAAAAGGTCCTTGGTTCGTANGTATCTACAGATCATAAAACGAACCTTGGAGTTCTGTTCCATCCAAGTCTGTGAGATAAAAGGTCCTTGGTTCGTAATGGCGAATTTTGACCAACCTGTATACTTCAGTATAGAGTGTATGATTTTGCAAATGTACCCTTTACTCATGAAATGTGGATGTCGTCTCCAACCTTCACCTCAGGCTTGTGAGTGTCAAATTTATTCTAAGTTTTGAACACAGTACCAAACAAAGAATCATTCCGAATGTCCACTGGCCGCATGAATATAGTGTGGTGTACTCGATGACTGTAGGATGAAACCAAATATGGCAACATGTCTAGCCACTTGTAACTTCTCTGGGATGTAAATTCTCACCACATTACAGTCTTCAGATTATAGTTAAACCATTCTACGATAGAAGATTTCATCCTGCCATGGGGACTGTATTGATTATAGTTATTCGCAGCCATTAACAAACGGATGGTAGGATTGTAGAATTCTCTGCCAAGATCTGTTTGCAAATCTTTAGGAGATACTTCGTCATGCAAAACAGTCATCATAGCATTGCTCACATCGAGGCCACGTTCCTAGGGAACCGGGATTGCCCACACGTATTTGCTATATCCATTTATGACCGTAAACATGTGTCTCAAAACCTTATTAACATTTGCATATGGGACAATTTCAATTAGGTCAGCTTGGTATATATATTTTAGCTCAAGGACGAGTACTTTCTGCCTGGGGTAATTATGGAATGCAGGCGGGAGGAGCTCAGTGGCAATTTGCACACATTACATTTTATTTAGTTTTTGATGTGGGAATTACTGCAAGTCTGCTGAGATGCAATTAGCAGTCGTAGATGTGAATCGAGCTCTTTGGGATCATCCCATAATAATTACTCAAGTCGGTTGCTTCCATCCAGCTTCGATATCATACCCCCGAGCAGGTCGCTAAGCCAACATCTGGGAACAGATAAGTGATAATGGCGAATTTCGGGTATGTGTCGTCCTTTTAAGCATTGCTGGAAATCATTGTCTTCTAAATGCCTACTCATAAGGATAAGGAAGCACATTGAACTGGCGAAATTCCTCGCATGAGTACTCACCACACTCGTGTTTAAACAGTAATTCATAGAGGCCTGGAGACACACAGATAACATTATTCACCAATCTGTATAAATCATTTGGCAGAAAAAATTTGTTTCTTTCCTAAAAACAATTTCCCATTGTGCATATGAACACTATACATTCCATTATTAACCTTGTTGTGTAAAATTATAGGTAATTGTGAACAGGCATGCTGTGTAAGTTAGGTCTGTCTTTTTTATGTTTCAATGAAGCTATATGTAAATCATTTTCTTCATCAGCTGCAGTATCTTCATGAAGTATCTTGCGCTTCCTCACTTAGATATCTGGTTCAGTCTTCATTTCAGCAGGGGGAAAAGTTTGTTGTAAATTATCTAGCCGAGATGTCATCGGCCAGAACACCTCTTCAAAAATAACATTGTGCTTCATGCACATCTGCATAGCCAGTAATTACTTATTGTGCACACTTTCGATTATGCGATGTAAATCCTTGGTGGTGGCAGTCATTGTACTAAAAGCGAAAGCAGTGATGCTACTCCCCACCTGTGGTGTACAGAATGGTTCGTAGGGTCTACAGTTAAGGTTAACTGGCACAGACTATAGGTGCCTTGAAGGTTGAGGGTATCAAACAATGACTTCATCACGACTTAGTTTTGAACAGGTTTATTTAACGGGAATTCATTCACACAATCTCGGCACTGTTGCGGGAAGTACACATACTTTAACGCCCTGCGAGTTCAAAGCTTGAAGAGCTGATGACAATGTTCTGGCTATTGTTTACAACACTGCGGGGGCATTAGGTGACAGGACACATCCCTGAGTGACGATGTGGTTACTTATCTGCACTTGTTGTGTGGTAGTTGTTCCGGCAGTTGAGGTCTGGTGAGTTGGATGGCCCAGGTACGTTCCGGCAGTTGATGAGATCTGGTGAGCTGGATGGCCCTGTTATAGGACCTCTGTGGTTGGCTTGTTGCACTCAGCTGGCTTCCTCTTGACATGGCACTCCTCATTGGAGCTCACCACTCACGCCTGTTCTAGGCATAGAGTTGTAACCGACTGTTATATCCCTACCACGTGCTGGCGAGTAGACCCTGGGTGGCCGCCACCCCGGCCCTTGGCGAGGGGTTGCACTGGACTAATACCACTAGCTCGATATGGCACTTCTTGTTGAAGCTCACCACTCGACTCCACCTTCTCGGTGCGTTATTGTAACTGACTGCCTGGTGACTGACTGACTTGACTGACTCATGTCCCAGCATAGTGAAACTACTCGTCCGACATAACTCTGGTAACTGTCTCTGATTCTGCCCTGCGTTCTGCATCTCGCATCTCGCATCCCCATATGGCTGACCCCTTAATGACACGACTGACTGATGTGGCTGATGGACATGGCCGGGTTCCAAACTCCCTGGCCTTGGTACCTATTGCACCGACTTACTCTCTCGGTGCGGAGTATCTCAGCTTCCGACTGCCCTGATATGACTGACCAATGGACTCTCTAGGCACAGTGATCAAAACTGACCAACTGATCTCTCTGCGGTGATAACAAACTGAGGCCCTCTTCTCTCATAAATTCGCTTATAACCTCTCTTGCCTCTCTCCCTTGATTACTTCACGTGTCTCCCTCGTTACAGGAGGGGGGAGGGAGGAACGTGCAGTACAAATAATTTCTTACACATGCCATGGTTCTTGTTGGTGGAAGGAGGGATGATCTGCACCCTAAAACTTACCCTGTCAGCTTCCCTACCACAGCGTGTGTCCNCTGAGGCCCTCTTCTCTCATAAATTCGCTTATAACCTCTCTTGCCTCTCTCCCTTGATTACTTCACGTGTCTCCCTCGTTACAGGAGGGGGGAGGGAGGAACGTGCAGTACAAATAATTTCTTACACATGCCATGGTTCTTGTTGGTGGAAGGAGGGATGATCTGCACCCTAAAACTTACCCTGTCAGCTTCCCTACCACAGCGTGTGTCCCAGTTGTCCCGGGGTTCAGGTTATGGGGGGGGGGGATGCTTGTGGCACCACTTTCAGCTTGTCAGCTGTTTCTCGGTGCGTGTTTTTAACTTCGGGCGGAAATACGCCCGACTATATCGTCATTTCTCGGTGTTTACAAATTTCACTGGGCCTGCTAGGGGATGGGAGGAGGATGCCCAAGGGCGGCAAGTGCTACCTCACCTCGGCTTGACCTCGGTATGCGTAACTGGGCGACACATGTGTCGTCTGGAAGGCCCTTCATGGTTTAAACTGGGGTAGGGGGGATGGTTAGTGACAGCTCTGCTTCTAAGTTCCTAATTACGCCATGCTTCAGCAGAATGGTCATAGTATAAATTTAGGGGGTGACACAATGCATCTGTACTATCAACTTTGTGATATTATCTTCCAGCTTGGAGATTCGCCACAAGAGAGCATTTCGCACATGCTGAAAATGCCTCCATTGTTCATCATTTCAATGCAAGTCAGATAGGATATGAACAATACCACTGCACCTAAGCCTCGGGGTTCTGCATCTAGTTTAGTGGACACAGTAATAAGAACCCAGTTAACTATTCGCTTCCCGATAACACCGAGTTTAGATGGTACATACCACTGCTGAGGTGAGGGTAATAGTAATTGCATTTCTTCTAACAGCAGACAATATATATACCGACCCTGTGCTGATGTTAAACCACAGTACTACTTGTGATTGCCTCATGTGCATGCTCGCTCTTTCTCGTTTCCTTACACAAGAATACTAGCTGTTATCATGAATGGGCTTATAGCAAAACCGAATGGTAATGTGCATTATAGGTTATTGATGGACTTGGTGATTGGGAAGCTGTACACTGCATGGGATTTCCAGCTGTTGGATACATCTTACAGCAAGTGCATGACATGTATGTTAAATGCGGGCNGCTGTACACTGCATGGGATTTCCAGCTGTTGGATACATCTTACAGCAAGTGCATGACATGTATGTTAAATGCGGGTTTTCGGATATGTTTACCAAGACACTGTGTTCAACGGATCTCAGAGAGTGACATGAAGCTGCTTAACGAGACTATGGTGCACAAAGTATATGGTGGCATCATGCCTATCTGTAACGGTAATACAATGTACGTGCTGGAATTCTTGTAATGTGTGTGTGTACATAGAAAGAAGAAAATGTATAGTGTCTCTCTCTTACCTCAGTAGAACTCTAGCTCTCCTCACACACGTACACTTCAAACATGTACACCACATTCAAAATACTGGACTTGACCAAGTACAGCAATGTTACGACTGGATACCATCGTGTTCACTTTAAACCTTGATGCGGGCGTATCTAGGCCCCCCATTGGGCATGACTATTTAACTTGATGCTACGCCACTCGTCAGGGCGCCAATTTAACTTGATGCCTCACAGTTGGGAAGCCAATTTAACTGACGCGGGCTTATCTAAGCCCCACATTGGGGAAGCCAATTTACCTTGATGCTATTCCCCACCTGTGGAATATAGGGTGGCTTATAGGGTCAGAGTAAATTCCTCCAGGCACAGACTATAGGTACCAGAAGGTTGAGGGTATTTCAATAATGCCGTATTTTGGTGTTCATTTAACTGGATAATTATATTGTCTCGAGTTTAACAAAAACAACATACAGAAACAGTTCCGAGGCGTGGTACTCTATTTTGGCTACTCGTATTAACTGCGGACGACCTCACGATGGAGGGGGGGGCTTCTCTGGATGGCGACTTGATACTTAACTCTGCTGGTATGATGTCAGCTGTGGATGAGCTCCGGCAATGTGGGCTGCCTTGGCAAAGGCCCGCATTTGCTGCCGTCTAACTGGACTGCTGTTCTACTGACATACTGACAAGCTGAGATACTGTTGCCACCAGGGGTCCGATGAGCCCCTGGCCGCACTGGCGCGGCTGTTCCCTCTGCGCAGCGATATGCAACTGTTCTGCTCGAAGGTCTACTGATTACTGCTCTAACCTCTCTGCGCAGTAATAATTGACTGTCTCTCGAACTAACCTCTCGGCTCGGTAATAAAGAACTGTCAACCCACCTACCCCGCAAAGAGGCTTATATGCTCCCTAGCCTCCCTCCCTTAATTGTTGGCACATGCCGCGCACATTGTTGGGGCGAGGAGGGCGGGGTTAGGAAGCAGAATAATGCATTTCAAAAAATGTGCCCTGGATCCTGAAGGTTGGGGGGGAAGGTGACACCCTTTCCATAGCTAACTATGTCAGCTATTTCTCTGCGGTGTGTGTCCACATTGTCCTGTGGTTTGCTAAGGGGCGGGGGTGTTCCCTGCACCCTTTTCCAGCTTTTTAGCTGTTTCTCGGTGTGCGTATTTTCTGATTTCCAGCAAAATACACCTGACTCTCATGATATCTCTGCGCTCAACATATCTCACGGGCTTGCTAGAGGCGTAGGGGGTGAAGGTGGGTGG